>JAVKPL010011693.1:0-53070 GCA_032173675.1 Gastrolobium villosum | reverse complement strand
TGTTGATGCTACGATTCCTGAGCGTGGTTTTGATTTTGCTGAATTTGACGTTATTGAGAAAGAATCCTCTGACTCTCCTTATTTAATAGGTGATGGGATTGGTGTATTGTGTTATTGGCTTTCAATTAAGATTTTGTATATTGGACGTAAGGCTGAAACCCATGTTAATTGTTGTGTAGACGAGCATGTCATCTCTGGTAGGAATACAAAAATGGTTGTCGTGGAGCTTGACAACCTGAGGTATTTATGTTATCTATATTTCTGATAGTATTGTAATGTAATTTCTTATGTGTTTTTGAATTTAAAGAGAATGGGATTTTACATCATTTCTTATGAGTCTTTTGTTTATATATCATGATAGGGGTCAGAAACTTGAATGCACTTTGTGGGAGTCATACGTAGACGAGGTCCAAACTTTCTTAGCAAAGAATCAGATTGCTCAAAATGTTATAATACTTCAGCTTGCAAGGATAAAGGGTTTTAGGGGTACTTTTTTTTGTGATTAAAATTCTCATTTTTTATTTTTTTGTTTTGCTGTTTTACTTTTTCTTTTATTTACGTAGCATTTTTTTCAGGAAAGATTGGAATAGCTAATACAAAGTATACGACGAAAATTCTTTTTGATTCCAATATACCTGAGATCGTAGAGTTCAAAAAAAGGTGGGCTGTCGTGACAAATTATGAGACATTGCTTTTGCTCTATTCACTCATTCTTTTATATATTTTTATATTCCAGGCTTTCCGGTGATCTGATCGATAGATGTTGATCAGTTTTTATCTCATATTCTTATGATATTTTCATTTTTGATTTCTTATGATATTAAGAATGCATTTACTACTTTCATTACTTATGGATACATAAAATTCCCCGTTATACCAATTTATAACAATTAATTTCATTATTAGTAATTGCTTGACGTTTCGTTTGAAGTTATTTTTAATGCTCCCCTGAATTTCGAATTAGTGTGATGGACTTTTAAATTTGTAAACAAATTAATAAATGCCAATAAAAACGGTAGATTGGTCGATTTTTTGTAACGAGGAGCTATTGACATTTTCCTTATTCTGTGGCCTATTATCATGTGTTGAACTTTGACAGTGTACCAAGGCCTTAATATTTATTTTTTAATATTTTGATATCATTTCAATTTTAGGGATGTCATTTGAAATTCCCCATGATACAAATTGATAACAATGAATTTCATTATTAGTAATTGCTTGACGTTTCGTGTGAAGTTATTTTTAATGCTCTCCTGAATTTTGAATTAGTGTGTTGGACCTTTAAATTTTTAAACAAATTAATAAATGCCAATAAAAACGGTAGATTTTTTTTGTAACGAGGAGCTATTGGCATTTTCCTTATTTTGTGGCATATTATCATGTGTTGAACTTTGACAGTGTACCAAGGCCTTAATATTTATTTTTTAATATTTTTATATCATTTCAATTTTAGGGATGTCATTTGAAATTCCCCATGATACAAATTGATAACAATGAATTTCATTATTAGTAATTGCTTGACGTTTCGTGTGAAGTTATTTTTAATGCTCCCCTGAATTTTGAATTAGTGTGTTGGACCTTTAAATTTTTAAACAAATTAATAAATGCCAATAAAAACGGTAGATTTTTTTTTTGTAACGAGGAGCTATTGGCATTTTCCTTATTCTGTGGCATATTATCATGTGTTGAACTTTGACAGTGTACCAAGGCCTTAATATTTATTTTTTAATATTTTGATATCATTTCAATTTTAGGGATGTCATTTGAAATTCCCCATGATACAAATTGATAACAATTAATTTCATTATTAGTAATTGCTTGACGTTTCGTGTGAAGTTATTTTTAATGCTCCCCTGAATTTTGAATTAGTGTGTTGGACCTTTAATTTTTTAAACAAATTAATAAATGCCAATAAAAACGGTAGATTTTTTTTTTGTAACGAGGAGCTATTGGCATTTTCCTTATTCTGTGGCATATTATCATGTGTTGAACTTTGACAGTGTACCAAGGCCTTAATATTTATTTTTTAATATTTTGATATCAACTTCGCTTCTTCATTTTTACCAAAGTTTGCAAAAAAAATTCCTTTTAATATTTTGTTATCAGCTTTACTTTTTCTTTTTGCCAAATGTGTGAATTTCTTTAGTACAACGTGTTTCAGTTTAGGGATGTCATTTAAAATTCCCCGTTATACCAATTTATAACAATTAATTTCATTATTAGTAATTGCTTGACGTTTCGTTTGAAGTTATTTTTAATGCTCCCCTGAATTTCGAATTAGTGTGATGGACTTTTAAATTTGTAAACAAATTAATAAATGCCAATAAAAACGGTAGATTGGTCGATTTTTTGTAACGAGGAGCTATTGACATTTTCCTTATTCTGTGGCCTATTATCATGTGTTGAACTTTGACAGTGTACCAAGGCCTTAATATTTATTTTTTAATATTTTGATATCATTTCAATTTTAGGGATGTCATTTGAAATTCCCCATGATACAAATTGATAACAATGAATTTCATTATTAGTAATTGCTTGACGTTTCGTGTGAAGTTATTTTTAATGCTCTCCTGAATTTTGAATTAGTGTGTTGGACCTTTAAATTTTTAAACAAATTAATAAATGCCAATAAAAACGGTAGATTTTTTTTGTAACGAGGAGCTATTGGCATTTTCCTTATTCTGTGGCATATTATCATGTGTTGAACTTTGACAGTGTACCAAGGCCTTAATATTTATTTTTTAATATTTTGATATCATTTCAATTTTAGGGATGTCATTTGAAATTCCCCATGATACAAATTGATAACAATTAATTTCATTATTAGTAATTGCTTGACGTTTCGTGTGAAGTTATTTTTAATGCTCCCCTGAATTTTGAATTAGTGTGTTGGACCTTTAATTTTTTAAACAAATTAATAAATGCCAATAAAAACGGTAGATTTTTTTTTGTAATGAGGAGCTATTGGCATTTTCCTTATTCTGTGGCATATTATCATGTGTTGAACTTTGATAGTGTACCAAGGCCTTAATATTTATTTTTTAATATTTTGATATCAACTTCGCTTCTTCATTTTTACCAAAGTTTGCAAAAAAAATTCCTTTTAATATTTTGTTATCAGCTTTACTTTTTCTTTTTGCCAAATGTGTGAATTTCTTTAGTACAACGTGTTTCAGTTTAGGGATGTCATTTAAAATTCCCCGTTATACCAATTTATAACAATTAATTTCATTATTAGTAATTGCTTGACGTTTCGTTTGAAGTTATTTTTAATGCTCCCCTGAATTTCGAATTAGTGTGATGGACTTTTAAATTTGTAAACAAATTAATAAATGCCAATAAACGTTGATATTTGTTTGGATTGATACTGTTAGAAATCATTTACTGTTGCGCTGGTATGACATCCAATATCCCATCTGATGCGTTTGTTTATTTCCTTTGCATCCCATAATGAATAGTAATCTATCAGCAATGAAAACTACTTCACGAAAGAGACAGCACAGTCATGAAAGGTTTGCATTGAAAGGTACGGTAGAAACAATATGCAAGTTTTCTTTGTTGAAGTATATTACCATCTGATTTTTTTTTCGTTATTGTGTAGAAAATGTTCCTACATTTTCTGCTTCTCCTATTCCCAGGCAAGTTCTCTTTATCGTTTTTTCTTGTGCAGCAAAATTATCAGTAAGAATAGCATGTGTGTTATTATTATTTAACGTTTTAATTTTATTTTGTATACTATTTAGCATTTCTCAAGTAACTAATGTGGGGAACGATTGCACATGCAGTAGACAGTGTATTCGTGATACTTCTGATGGTAATAACAAAAATGTTCTTTTTTATGTTTACATTATCTTTTAATTTCTTGGTTATTTAGCATCATAGTCGGTCTTTTTTTTTACCATGTTTGTTGCTTTTATTTTATGAACAGAGATTCCTTGGAGAAATACAAAAAAAAACGAGTTGTTTCAATGAGTTGTTAAGTAGTTCCTCCCCTACAGAGTGTATTCCAAATTTTCCGTCAATGGGTATGACTAAATTATTATTCTGCATTATATTCCTATCTTAATTTTATTATTCATATTTCTCATAGACTTTGTATCTATTGTCTAATTGTTATTATTCATATTGTCACGAAGATATTTCTGCTGCTTCTCCCTCCAATTTTGGAACGTAAGTTGTCTCCCTCAAATGTTAATTTTTTTTTTTTGGTAATCAAAATTACCCTCAAATGTTAATTTACCAAAAACCAAAGTGAATAATCTTTACTCCTTATAGTTATTGGACATCATCATACCAATTTACTTTTTGTTGTTTTCAATGCGCAGTCTTTCTGAAATTACCAATATGCATAGTGGTGGTAGCAGTTGTAGACAGCCTCTTCATGATATTTCTAATGGTCAGCAAACTTCTTCTTCAACTATGTTTATGAAATTTGTTCCGTGACTTCCTGATATAAAATGTCATTTTTTTATTACTGACATGAAAATTGAACTTATGGTCTCAATTTTGTGTAGGGAATCCTTCTTCGTGCTCGAACTCACCCGTTGATAGGTAAGAATTTTTTGTTTTTTTTTTGTAGAGCTACAAATTTGCAATTGCACATTATTGTAATTTAGTGTGACTGTGTGGACCGAGCAGGCTTAATGAAATAAATGACGTACGAACAAATTTAACTATTTCCTCCCCAATTGCTGAAGTAGTTAATAATTCAAATCCACATCGAGGTAATCTTTAATGAAAAAAATCCTTTTATGGTTTCTATATATATCATGTTATAGAATAAGATGATAAAAATTTATTATGAATTATTATAATAATACTATAGTTCTTATCATTTTTGTAGATAGCAAAAATGCTAGGATGAGACGCAAAGGTATCATTGCTCAGAGGAAGAATTCAAAGAAATTCACAAGCGCACTCAATTCCATTAGTAGAATGCTTGATTTAACAGGTTAGGTTACCTGTGAGTTTAAACATTTAATACGTCATTACTACATGGATATGGATTTCAACGTTTGATTTTTTTTCTAATGCAATGCTTAATAGGGTGTCCAATCTGTATTTTTTAATGTTTGAATAGAGATTAATGCTGAGGATGCGATCACCCTGCGTTCAACTGTTACTGTGTTATCTAAAGAGAAACTCGTGTCAGGGAATGATAACTGCCCAAGTAGTACTTCAACTTATGTCTGTCAACAGAGTAAGATCAACGTATACTATTTGACTCAATGTTTTTTAATGATGTTTGACAACAATATGTATTTTTTCTACCGTCCTATGTTATATTTTTAACCAAGCCATGTTTGCTACAGACACCAATTCACCCGATCAGGCTGTGTTAGACATATCTTCTGTCAACGAAGGTCGTTGTATAAATGAATTTGATTAATTTTTAGTCTGAATTATAATTTTCTTTGTAATATGACTTTTTGCTCTTTGAATATATATAGATTATTGGGACGTTGGGGATCCCACTTTCATCTGCACGCATTGTGGAGCAAATATGTGGTATGAAGAGAGACTTAAAAAAGATAGAAAGTCATGCACGCCTGAGTTCGGTTTGTGCTGCGGCAATGGAAAAGTTAAACCTCCTTCTTTAAAAATGGCTCCGGATACATTGCTTCAATGCACAATAATGAAGATATAAGGAGCCGTCATTTTTTACGATATATTCGAACGTACAACATGATTTTTGCCTTCACCTCCTTCGGTGCAAAAGTTGATAGATCTGTAAATGAAGGTTTTGGACCTTACTGTTTTCGAGTTGGAGGACAGGTTCATCATTTAATAGGAAGCCTTATTCCGCCTGATAACACGTCTCCAAAATTTGTTCAACTTTATATCTACGATACCGAGAATGAAATTGACAATAGATTGGATTTTCTAAGGCATTGCTCTTTGTTTATTTTCGCATTTTTTGTGCATTGAAGTGTATTATCTGTGTTATTATAGTTAGTTTACTAACGATTACATGTTATTGGAAATGTAGTCCCACAAACAATGAAGACATCCTAGATCCCGGTATTGTGAGATCTTTGAAGGAAATGCTAGATGAGCACAACAGAATTGCGCAATCTTTTCGGTATGCTAGAGACCGTTATAAGGAAGATGACTTCAATGGGGTGAAGTTGAGGCTTATTCGAAAGCGTGGTAGCGATGGAAGAGTTTATAATCTTCCCTCTACATCTGAAGTTGCTGCTTTGATTGTAGGAGATATAGACAACGTCATGGGTGACAGAGACATCATTGTGGAGACACAAACCGGACTTTTGCAGCGCATTGATGTCAAGCATCCCCTGTATCTTGGCTTACAATATCCTTTGTTTTTCCTTATGGAGAGGATGGTTATCGCGATGATGTCCAGCGTGCTTCCATTTCCAGTGGTACGACAAACCCAAGATCAACGATTAGCATGAAAGAATTCTTTTCGTTTAGGCTTCAAATGAGATCAGGGGAGTCCCAAATTCTTCTTCACTCCAGAAAACTATTCCAGCAATTCCTGGTTGATGCTTATACTATGGTTGAGTATGACCGTCTTAATTTCATCCGCCATAATCAAAATCAACTAAGGGCAGAGTTGTACAAAAATATAATACATGCATGGGATAAAGGGGAGGATGCAGCTGTTAAAACTGGAAAGCGTATTATTCTTCCTTCTTCATTCACAGGCGGACCTAGATATATGGCTGAGAATTATAAGGATGCTTTTGCAATCTGCCGTTGGGCTGGATACCTCATCTTTTTATAACAATTACCTGCAATCCTAAGTGGCCAGAGATTACACGGTTTCTTAGGGCCGGAAACTTAAACGCTGAAGATCGACCTGATATTCTTTGCAGAGTTTTCAAGTTCAAATTAGACCAATTGCTCCATGATTTAAGAAAAGAACATGTTCTTGGCAGAGTTAATGCATGTAAGTATATGGGCAAAATCAATTTTTACAACTTTACTGGAACCCACAAATGCTTTATATGTATTATTGTCTTCTAATCCGGCCGTTGTTCGTTTATTGAACTGTAACAGATGTTTGTACAATTGAATTTCAAAAACGTGGACTCCCTCAGTTTATTTTGTTGTTCTTTCATAACAAGCCCAATAGTGGACTTGATATTGATAGATTTTTTATTATGATATTATTATTAAGAGTTTCATATCAAGATCAACGTGTGGATTTAACAGTAAGACACACACCAACAACGGCGACAACGATTTTGTTCAAAACGATATATAGCAGAATCCCTTAATACATCAAAACGATATATAACTGAATTCGGCCTAGGGCATGTTTGGTGCGACATATAAGGCATGATAATATAAGCTTATACTATATGTTATGACATTTTTAGTTGTTTTGTATGACCATCGTATAGTATAAGCTTATACAGCAGAATCTCTTAATACATCAAAATGATGTATAATTTAATCCGGCCTAAGGGGAAGAGATAAGACCTGATAAGAGGTTAGTGTATTAACATCGTTGATCACTGCAATTCTCAAAAATTAATATATTATTTTAAAATAAAAACTAATTTTTCAATATATTAATTTTTAAAATATTGAATATTTTTGTTTTTATAAAAATTAATTTATGATTTGGACACACTAATCAATAATTTTTACAAAAATTAATATCATATGACCTTTTTTGAAGAATTATATAAATTCTTTATTAAAGGATATTTTTATTAAAAATATTTAGTTTTATCCTATATAGTATTATACAGTGCGTTACCAAATACTAGATGATATTATCTTATACAATATATTATTTTATACAATACCGTGCCAAACGCTGGATAGTATTAAAATTCAATCAGGTCATATACAATCAATCCTTATACTATCAGGTCTTATACTATCAGATATTATCATATACTATGCACGAAACATGCCCCTACGGGGGAGGGATTAGGTCTGATAAGGGTTGATGTATTACCATCGTTGACCAATGCAATTCTCAAGAATTAATATATTATCTTAATATTAATATATTAAAATAAAAATTAATTTTTCAATATATTAATTTTTAAAATATTGATTATTTTATTTTTTAAAAAATTAATTTATTTTTTGAACACACTTATTAATCAATTTTTATAAAAATTAATATCATATAATATTTTTGAAAGAATTATATAAATTCTTTATTAAAGGATGTTTTTATTAAAAATGTTTATTTTTATTCTAATAGTACTATACAATGTATTACCAAATACTAGATGATATTATTTTATACAATATATTATTGAGAAAAATATTTCCGTAGTTACTGCAGATAAGTTATCTGCATTTACTTCCAAAACGACGTCGTTTTGGTGTTGAAATATTACAAAATTATAATCACAAAGACTATTATAACTCTGAAATAAATTAAAATTACAAAAATATCTTGATTTTCGCCCCGAAACGACGTCATTTTGGGCTCAATCGAGATAACTTATCTACATTAACTGCAGAAAAAATGAACCCTATATTATTTTATACAATACCATGTCAAACACTGGATAGTATTAAATTTCAATAAAGTCTTATATAATCAGGCCTTATCTTATATTATGCACTAAAGATAGTGGTTGCAATATCCAATACTAGTAGAGTGTTAAAATAATTATTACAAAATAGAAAAATATTTGTCTTTTTAATTAAAATTAATGTTTTTATTTAAAATTTAAATTAAAAAGAAACCACCCATTTTCTTTTTTTTATTATATATATTTTTTTTGTGTGAGACAATTCTATATCAGCTAAAACTTAAAAGTACTAATCCAAACCCTTACCAAATAAACCAAACCCAAATACAAATAACCAAATATTTTAACTAATTCGGTTCACCACTAAATAACCAACACTGAACCAAAATTAACACCCAGAATTCATAAACCCCAATTCTACTTTACACAGCCCTTTCGTTATTGTTTTTTTTGAACTTTCCACCAAATCTCCACGAAAACCTAGGTATGTATGCAATCTCTTCCGTTTCTATTTGCAATTCATTTTTCTCATCCTTGACATTTGATGCATTCCCTTTCCACACATTGCTATTAAATACTATTTTGTCAATCTTCATGAAATTAATACCAACCCTCTAGGTGTTTGATAGTTTGTGTCTAAGACTGGAGAGCAATTTTCTAGGTACAGAAGCCGTGGATGATTTGTGCAACGTGATGGGTGTCAGGTTCCTATTGTGGATGCAATGGGCAGAAATATAACTCATGCATGAGTATGTTAGGGGTCTGTCAAGTTATGGGACTATTATGATTTGTTATTACAAAGGAATAAGCCAAAAGGAAGGGTATTATACTTTGGAATAATGAGTATTTGTCTTGCAACTAAAAGATGCATGGTTTCTGGTACAAGGTAGTGGTTTCTTCGTAAGTTATACAGGAAACCAGTGATTAGTTATTTGGGTGAGGATTCTAGGAGTTGCCTTGGGTATTGACTAGTATATGAATTCAAGATTAGGTAGCTTGCATACCTATTTTAGAGGCTTAGTTTTGTTTCATGTATCATATATATCATATAGTTTCATGGCTTGTCTTGACTTTAAATATATTTTTTTTCTCTGTCCTCTTGTTATTCTCTACCTATTCAGCCCCGTGCATCGTATCTGAATGTTAAGAATGACATAGGGTAGTAATTAATCCAGGATGTAGCCTAAAATATTCTGCATTGGCAGCATGATTTATGTACTGCATAAATCTGTCAATTTTTTTATCTGATTTATTTTTGTATTGTACCGGAATATAGTACCCACACAAAGATTTTGATTGTTGTTAAATTCTTTCACCAACTTATGTAGACTATCTCAGATTGTGGCTAGTTATTGTGCTAAATTGCTTGTCGTGGATTGAAAATCATTCTTGCTGCTCCATGAATTAAACTTGACAACATCATAGTGTGATCTACATTTCTAACTTGGCTGATTGCATATCTGTCTTTGAATGATTAGGTAGTTTGGACTCATCCCTAATTGATAATAAATTGACACATCTGTTAGCACTGTAAATTGTTTGCACTCAGACTGATCTGATAATCATTTAACTACTGTATTGTGAGCCATTAAGTTATGAGTACAGTAGATGATCTTGTATCTTGTCCAGCCTATACACTAACCACCTTTGTTACACTTACACACTAACTTGGACATTTGAGTGGCCTTGCAGGTACCCCCAGTCACTATGTGTAGTTGAGCATAGACCCTCCAATTGCAGCTGCCAGCAGTTGTATATATAGGATGCTTTGGCTATGGTAACTGTAACACCCCGTTGTACACCGGTATTGTTAACATTGATTATGATATTAAGCGCAGTTACAATCACAGTGACTGGGTTAATTAAATTACGGGTAAATTTTTTTCTTTTAACATATTCCTTTTCTTACATCAATACATTTTCCGTAATCAATTAAAACCATACTATAATTGTAAATGCAATTCGCGGAAGCATACATTTTCTAACATCATAAATCCTTCTCTTTATTCAATTCATTTAAACTCACCATCTTACTCTCTCATTTTACCAAGTTATAGTCCTTTACGTTATCTACGCGTGGTTTCAAACCACGTACCATTTGGAGTTCTACCCATCAAGTTAAGTCCCTTTCTTTTAGTCTAGAAAAACCTGAATTTTCCAAAATTACACTGTGGTAATCGATTACCAGTGGGTGGTAATCGATTACCACCTGTCAAAAATGAGGCAGTAGCTAAATTTCTCAATCCTCTGTTCTGGTAATCGATTACCAGCTTTGGGTAATCGATTACCTCACATGGTAATCGATTACCAAAGGCCAGTAATCGATTACCGGTGAAGACAGTAGCCAATTTTTCGTCCCCTGTTGCATGGTAATCGATTACCATGCCTTGGGTAATCGATTACTATGCAGCAAAATGACAGATTACAGCATTTTAAGCCCCAAAAAGGTTGTGTAATCCATCCCCTAACCCCTTGGTACTCCACACAACACATAATCATGTCCTAATGTAGGCTCTAGGCCCTTCCATCATGCATTTTCCTTAGATTAAACATCATTTACAAGGTCCTCAAAATAATGGCCATTTACATACAAAGATGGACCATTTTTACAACATGAATACCAAGACTTCAAGGCTATGAATGTGGCAATGGACAAGTCCCATGCTCACTCAAAATATACAGTTATCCATGCCATGAATAATAAACCATAAACAAGACTTAGCATATAATCATGAACACTAACAAAAGCATGGAAATAACATCATGCAATATGTTCATGACCTAAGTCTCAAAATACTAATGTCATGCCATGTGCAATCCAATAGTCCTCCTCCAAAATGTCATGCAATCCTAATGCACCGCATGCCAATCCAATGTCCACTATACGGGTTTCTTGCCCGAAGCTCCTCCCGGCTCATAGTGACCTGAAATGTGGTCCCCCAAACACGGGGTGAGATATACGGATATATCTCAGTAAACCAATGGAGCTAGAGGCTCTCTCCACTCCATGGCTCACTAAAATGTATAAAAATGACATCATGTAATATGCAAGCAATACAATATCACCATCCACCTGGAGACACCCAAGAACATCCACGCATGGATTCATGTTCAAGGACTCCATCGTATAACTCCCGAGACAGTCCTGGCGCCTCTCCCATGGTTGAGAAGACTCCATGGCAATACCCAACCGGAACTCCTCATGAGCCCTATCCGGCGGACGTCCCCCGCTTGGATCATCCTGATGTCGCTCCCAGAGTCAACACCATGGCATCTCCAACTGGCATTCTCCCTAAGGACGAACCCAGCGGATGTCCAAACCAACACACGTCAACTGGCCAGTGACCAAACAAATTTTCACAAAATACAAGCAATATGCATACAAGCACACAATCACACCATGTCATAACCACATAATCCAACCACAACCTTCCTCTAGGTGTGGTGGAGCACACTAGGGATTAAACCCAAGTTCCAAGAGTTTACCTCAATACGAGCAATCCGTTCCAAACGTATGCTCCAATTCAACTTTTCACAATTCCGTCCGTGTGAGGCACCCTACAACAATCATTAAATCCAAATTACACCAAAACTCATTTTTCATGAAAATCCCTCAATTTTTCCTAAGTTAAAAACCTATCTTTTTCACCAAAAATTATCATAGCATTTCTAGCTTACAAGCATGATTCTAAGGCCTTTTCATCTAATAGCATTTTTCCATTTGGGCTCTCTATCATCACACATCTAAAATCAAAGGTTTAAAGCATAAATTCCTAGATCTATGAATTCAACCATAAAAATACCACAAATATACTCACAATGTGTTGTATGATCACCACCAAGGCTCCACTAAACCATTAGAAGATCAAAACCTCCAAGAAAACTCCAAAAACCCAAGTGGGTCGAATCTGATTTTGCCAAAAACGCAGCCAAGGAGGTGGATTCAAGGCTTCCAAGTGTTACCAATGGCTTTGGAAGGTTGTTTACAATAGATTTCGACACCAAAATCAAGCGATTCGGTGAAGAAATGAAGAAATGGGAAAAGGATGAAGAGAAAGGTGTGTTTTGGTTCCTCCCACTGTGTGTGCGCGAAGGAGGAGGGAAAAAGAGAAGGAAGAAGGGAGAAAAAGAGGTGGGGCCAAGTGACTTCGGTCACACGGGTCCCACACGCGATCTAACTTTAATCCCGATAAAATTTCCGATCATAAATTCTTAATCTACATAATTTTCCAATCCATGACATATTTTTATTCCTCCAAAATCTTGATAAAAATTTCACACCTATCGGTACACTCACACCACAGTATTTAACACTTAAAAATCACTATTCATCAATTTTTCCCAAATTTGCCTATTCACTCAATTTTCCGCCCTGATTCCATTTCCAGTATTATTTTTGTCATATGAAATCTCTAACTCAGTATTTAAGCCTCATAACACACGGTTGGCAAATTACCATTTTGCCCTTTTTGCCCATTTTGGCCATAATTCTTGGATTTTCACTAATCCATCAATTCTAACTTCACAATATAATATTACAATTCACATTTAAATATATGAGGTGTTATAGTAACTTGATACTTCATTTACTGCTTTTATCTTCAATGATCAGAATGCATGAAGCTGTGTGTTCCATAGGCATCTTTTAGAACCATAATTTTCTTTGTTCCTAGAAATTCCTTGTACTGTCAAATACTGCTAACCACAATACAGAGAGTAGTCCTCTCTCTTAGTTGGCAGTTATCTCTCTATTACTTAGCAGTATTTCTTAATCTTAGTTGTCAGCCTTTTGTTAGGGGACAGAGTAAAATAGTCATGCTCTCATGTGTTGATTTCTTGGAGGTTGACTCAAAATTCATTTCGTAGATATATACTTGATGATAATATAGCAAATAATTGGGTAAACTTCACTGATTATTTATTTTGTTTATTCATTTAAGTATTGTCCTGCTGCCTTATGGTGCTTAGGACTTATCTGATCAATTGAAAAAAAGTTCAAATAGTTAACGAGGTTAATAAGGTAATAATAACTCCAACTTAGCTTAGAACTTTCTTTGACTTGTTTTTCATGGTTTCCCCAATTTTCTCAGTTGTTTTATGTGTGGAAGGATTTTGTTATTGAGGCACTGAGATCAATTGCGGAGCTGATTACATATGGCGACCAACATGACGCAAGCTTTTTTGAGTGAGATTCCCTTGTGTTGTAGGCATCATGATCCCTCATTTGTTAGACACGATGGTTATAAGTTTTGTCATATGAACGTTTCAATGTTCTTTAGGTACTTTAACTTTGATTGATGATAGAGGTGTTTAAGTTGTTTTATGTGGTCTTTTCTTTCTCAGCTTCGGAACAAGTTCCTTGAAACCAAAATTAATTCCTTACTTTGATTCAAGCCTTTCCAAAGTTTTATGGGTTTCCAAGTTATGAAATTTCAGAGGTAACAATTAGTGAAGCTGTAACTAAGACACTTTGTGGAATAGTTATTTCTTTTAAATCCCTTGATAATGATTCCTAATTTCCTATAATTGCTTTCTTAGAAAGTCCAACCGACTGTCACTTTAGTTTTCCCATTTTTAAAGTTTGAAATGGATCTTGCAGAATTTAGCTTTATTATTTCCACTGTGTACTCTGTTACTATCAACATTTATAATAGTTTCATGATTTTCAAATTGTTATCAACTATATACTTTCGAGGGAGGATATTGTTAATACCAAATTTTTCTACTACAAATTTACTACCTATCTAATCACCATTGAATCAAAGAGAGAGAATGCTAAAAAGTTTTTGTAAAAAGAGAAAATGTTGATCCAATGGTGATTAGATAGGTAATGAATTGGTAGTAGAAAATTTTGACAATAAGAATATCCCCCTCTATACTTTCATGGGAGTTGTAATAATAATGCAAAATCTGGATATAGTTCTATGACTAAAGTATATTAATTCACTTATAATAAATAATTAAAAGGATAAATTTAAAGGAAACTCAAGAAAGAACATGGACAAAGAAAGAGATATAAAAATAAATACGAGAAAATAGAAAAAAATAAAATAAGAAACAAATATAAAGAAGGAATAGATATAATAAATATTGTAACAAGTTATAATAAAATAAAATAATGAATCAAAATAAAATTTAAATAATAAAAAATAAGTTAATTTAAAATGAAAATAAAATTATGTAAAAACTAAACGTTTAAATGAAATGAAAGAAAAAAGGAATGTAAATAAGATTTGAGAAAGAAGAAATGATAGAATAAGAAGAAAAAATCAAAGTCTATCTATCTTAATTAAGAAAAAATTGAATAAATAAATAAAAGTAAAGAATAAATTATGGGTTTGCTTTTTCTGCATATAAGTTATCTGCAGTAAGCCAATACGACGTCGTTTTGTGATGAAAATCATGATGTTTTTGTAATTTTAATTTATTTCAGGGTTATAATAGTATTTATATTTATAATTTTTTAAGATTTCAATACCAAAACGACGTCATTTTGGGAATAAATGCAGATAATTTATATGCATTAACTGCATAAACATTTTTCCCATAAATTATTGGTATTAGATAAACAAGTAAAAAGAAACAAAATAAGTAAAAAAAAATGAAAAACAAAGTATTTAAAAATGAACCTTTGAATAACATTAATTTCTAAAGAGAAGGAAATATGGTTAAAAATTAAAAAAAAAGTTATAATCTATTGGGTCAAATTTAATGGCCAAATTTATTATTAATTAATTAATGATTTTAATTAATAATTAGTTAAATAATAATTAAGTAAAAAAATATGCTCATCATTTTAATCCCAAACTTGGGAATCCGAACCTACTCATTTTTATTATTTAAACATTCTCAATTCTCTCCATTTTTCAAATTATATACTAGACTATTTGTAGGCTAAAATTTGAATTTCTAAAACTGCAATCCTAAATAGCCATAAACACGATTAAAATCCAACTTAATTACAAAAAAAAATAACGATTGACTCTTAAACTCGTTTGGCGAAGCCTGTTTTGTAAAAAAAATAAATTAAAATCTGTAACTACTTTTTCGTTTTTAGAATCAAATTTAGAGAATATGTCTGAGTTGTTTTTGTTTTCTGTTTTGGTTTTTTACTTTCAAAACAAAAAAGCCCAGAAAACAACTGTTTTCATAATTATTCTACAAAACAGTTTTAAGAACAAAAAAATCAAAACACAATCAAACACACCCTAATATATTATCATAGCATCTACATTCTACTAACAGGAGCATAACACATAACACATCAGTTGACATGTTTTCCGAAGAGGATTATCTTTAATTGGCCCATCTAGCCTTCAATTTCATTTTAAGTGAAAAGATAATTCCCTATGCATAAACAAAATAAAGAAAAACTATTAGGCAACCCTTGTGCCAACAAAGAAACAATTTTTGAACTTATACACAAAAGCCAACCAAGAAAGCGGAATTAAAGGACAAACAAGAGTTATTGGTTAGAAAGTAATTTATGTATCTTGCCAGGAGGAAAAATATTTTCTTTATGAGACATGATTTGAGATTTTGTATACTGAGGGATATACATTATTTTGACATTGCACCATGTAATTTTATACAATTAAACAATGGAAAATACGTCGGTTATGTATAAGGAAAACAAAATGTTTCCCTGCACACACAAGAATTGATGTGGGGTCCATTAAAACTTATTTCTCTCACATTACATTTGTTTCTCTCTCCCAATTCATGTCAGGAAAAATTTTTGTTTGCCTGTTACGTTACCAATATATTACCCTTAAACAACAAGGGACATGTTTCTAAATTAGTAGTTATTGGTTGAAGGTACAAAGTGTGCAAAATCCCTCCTTTTTTTTTCTTTTTTTTTTACCTAATGGTCTACTCCTTTGCTTTTGTTAATTCTTACTTAGACTCTATTACTCTCTCTATAAATCGTATGTAGTTTATCTAGCCTCTCTTGTTTGTCGGCTTCACCCCCACATCGAGTAAAAAAAAATTTCTTCATATTATGTTCTTTTATTTTTTTTTCAACATAGGATATTATCTGTAAAAGGCATATATATATATATATATGGTTCGCTTTTTCTACAGTCAATGTAGATAACTTATCTACAGTGAGCCCAAAATGACGTCATTTTTAGGCGGAAATCAAGGTATTTTTGTAATTATAATTTATTTCAGGGTTATAATAGTCTTTTTCATTATAATTTTTAAAATTTTCAACCCAAAAAATAATTATAGTTTTCAAATAGCTTGTAGCTTTATAAGCTCGTTTTTTAGCTTTAGTTTAAAAGCAGCTTTTAGCTTAAACAAAAGGTGTCAAATAGAGCTGAAAGTTTCTATTGAATGATATAAAAAATAGAAAAACAAGTTTCCGATGTTACTTTAGATAATTTTATCTAATGTTCATCGAAACGACGTCGTTTTGGGGTTGAAAAATTAAAAAATTAGAGTGATAAAGACTATTATAACCCCAAAATAAATTAAAATTATAAAAATACCATGATTTCCGTCCCAAAACGATGTCGTTTTGATGAACATTAGATAAAGTTATCTAAAGTAACATCAGAAAATACAAACCCTAATATATATATATATATATATATATATATATTAGGGTAGGATATTATGACAACCAAATAATGTTACTACCAATGTTACGACCACATCTTAACTGTTGATTTCCGTCAATCAACGGTTATTATTTATTGCAGATTAATAATTATTAATTAATGAGTTTGATTTGAAAAAATGATAACCGTTGATTGATGGAAATCAACGGTTAAGATGTGGTGGTAACATTGATAGTAACATTATTTAGTTGTCACAATATCTATCCCAAATTGAGTTTCTAGTACCTTGTCACTTGGCTTGCGTTGAAACAACTTGGAGGGTGTGCTGGCTACCACACAATCAAAGTTACCATGAGTGACATCACAAGCTGGTTTCTTAGTAACTTCAACTTGGATCTTTTTCACATGACAACAAGAATGAGGAGAACCATTATGTAAAGTGCAAATCGAGTATTTAATCAAAAAATAATCAAAAGTCAAAGTGCTTTGTAGGATGTGCAAAGTGCAAATCGAGTATTTAATCATAGAACAAGTTTTGGCTCAACTGCAAGTGATTCTGATCGTCCACGGCATCGTGGGGTTGAGCCTGCCTATTCTTTTGTAGGAATGCATTGCATCTTTGATCAGTGCAAAGCCTCCGGTAGTATCTAGAGTCCAATCTAAATTTGTCTTTCCATTATCTTAGTAACTAATCTCTGTTATACTTGGTTTTCGTGTTGGAATAATCCTGAAAATCTTTTTTGTGTAGTTACGGTGTTGAAGTTTGGGCACATGAGTTCTGATCTACTTGCTTATGGGGCATCAGATGGAACCTTGACTGTGTGCAGTGTTTCTGAGAAACCTTCAGTCCTCAAACAGTTAAATGGGCATTCCAAAGATGTCACAGGTTGGATAGATGACATTGTTTGTTTGGTCTTTATTTAGCCTTCCATGACATATATGGTCATGAGTGCTCTAAGGCTATATCATCTAATGTATTATTTCTAACGGGGGATTATGCATCAATAAATATTGGCATGCATTAGCCAAATTTCAGGAAAAGTGGTCAGCCATTGAGCAAACACTCTTTCTGAATTTGTTACTTTCCTAAATTGGAACTATATTTTCCAAGATTTCCTAAATTATATTTCTCCCTAATTTTTATTACTAAGACACAATATCAGGCTTAATCAGCATTAAAAATTGATTGCTTGGACTTGTTCTTTCCCTCCTTTTCCCCTATTACTGAGGAGTTTTCATCCTGTTTAAAACCTGAAACTAAATTGTGTCAATTATGACTTTAGGCATTTAGAAGTTTGACAAATATAAATCTATGTTGACACATCAAACAGTTAACCTGTAGTGGGCTATGCAATTTTTAGCAGAGTACATGGTTAAATAGTTTTTAACGAGCAGTTTGCTGTATTTTAATATCCGCGAGGTTATTGTTCCTGTTGTTAATGTCCACCTTTTTATTCTATTCCCTTAAATCAATGTTTTCTTTTTGTGCTGGTTTATTTTCAGATTTTGATTTTTCATCAAACAATCAGTACATTGCATCGTCTTCATTGGATAAAACTGTTATAGTATGGGAGATAGCAAAAGGCATTTGCTTACGGGTGATATATGGAGTTTCTTCACAATTGTGTATCCGTTTCCACCCTGTGAGTATAATATATGGCCTGTGAGTATAATATATTGTGTGTGTGTGTGTGTGAAGGAATGCTAACCTTCCATCTCTATTTGAAGGGTAGCATTGTCATCTATCATAGTTGGAAAAAATACTCTTTTCTTAGATTTGAAAATTTTAGATATTCTGGTAATTTTTTAATTATAACGAAACTAACATTCTCTGCCCTGTATCTCTCACACTATGTGTGTTCCAATTTACCAGATTCTCACTCTCTTCTCATTTTCAAATCATCATTTTCTACACTAAAAGTGTGTGTGTGTGTTTTTAAGGGTGGTGGTTTTGAATCTCTCATAGTTTGGGGGAGGACAAAGTCATTCATTGGGGTCAAAGAGGATGAAAGAGAAGGGAGAGCATGAGAGGAGGGAATTTGGAATTTGTCAGATTGGTTTGAAAGATGGGGATACATTAACAATTTGCAGAATATTTCCTTCTCCATCTCACCTAATGAAACTTAAATATTCATCTGTAACTTGTTTGATTTTTCCGAAGATATGATTTCCTACACCTGTATGTATTTAATTCCTTATATGTATTTAAGCTCCAAATCAGTGATGAGGAAAATTGTGTTTGTTCGGACAGTGGAAAAAGAGTGACAATGACAGTCAGCTGAATTCATGCAACATGTACTTCCATTTATGATATGATAAATATTCCCACCATTTAACTATTAGTGGCTTAGTGTCTATGCTATTACCTCTACCCTTTTCCCCTATAAAATCTATTCTATTATGTTTTGCTATTTCTTTCTTACATTTCTTATCATTGTGACTTATTATTTCAATTGATTTTTCTTAAAATTTGTATGATTTACCAGGTGTTCAATTTTAGCACTGGAAGGATAATTAATAAATTAGTATTTGACAGTGAAGTTACCTCTATGGACCATGATCATACAGGACATCTCATATTTTGTGGAGATGCACGGGTGTGCTGCTCTATACATGGACATGTATATCCTAATTATTAGGTTTATCTCAATTTCTTTTTGCTTACTGGGTTGTATGTGCAGGGATGTATATACTCAGTAAATATGAACTCCTACAAAGGTGTATTATCCCGCGCTCATCGTCATCGAAGTAGCAGCAGGCACAAATCTCCTGTCACAACGGTGCAGTATCGGAGTTTCTCTCTACTGGCTCGAGGACCTGTGTTGTTGACATGTACTCAAGATGGATATCTGTCTTTCTTCAGGTTTGAAAATATTTGCCATTAGTCTAAATTGCTTTCAGTTGTCTTCGTTGAAGTCTGCTTATTTTTCTTTGGAGCACTAATGCTGGTATATTATAGTGTGGCTTTGGAGATAAAAGGTTATTTAACTCTTCGATGCTCGCTCAAATTAGCTCCGCGTATACACAAAACTCAAGCTTCTTTCTGCCCTCTTCTTTCCCTTGAGAAAGGAGAATTCATAGGTATGTTGATATCATTGTTGATTGCTTCTCTCTTTTTTTTTCTCTCGCTCTACTCTGTCTCTTGAAGGTCTTCCTAATTTTAATAATGCTGCTTCTACAAATTACACCCTCTGTCAAACCGGAAAATAAATTTTTGGTTTATGTGTATGCATTCAAAACTCAAGAATTATATACTGCCTTCCTTAATGAATAAAAGATTTTCAACATATATTGCTTGCAAATTAAGTTTTCTGAAATATCTTTGACTACAGCGATATCACAGTTGTGCTGTCTTTCTAACATCCTCTGTTGTCATGTGAAGTTGCTGGAAGTGAGGATTCAAATGTCTATTTCTATGATTTAACACGGCCAAAGCATACATGTGTAAATAAGCTACAGGTTAGTATTATTTCCATCTAAGGTATTAAAGTCACAATGAAGCTCAAAGTGATTAGAATTTTTATTATGCAGGGTCATCGGTTTCCAGTAATGGATATTGCTTGGAACCATGGAGAGAACTTTTTGCCTTCATCCGATTTTTATGGCGTAGTAATTGTTTGGAAGAGAGAAAGAACATATCAAAATAAGAATATATAGTAATAGAAGTTTAGAGCAGATAGTTGAGGGCTTGTGAAGATGGCATTCTTTACATTGGTTTCCTTTTTTCTTTTGATTTTTTCATCTTTCTTTTGTATCCTTTGTACTATTATTTTTTATTCTTTTATTTTTGCTACAAGGGACTTTGTATCAATGAAGTTAATCAATTAATCATTCATAACCTCAGAGGAAACAGACAACTCATCTTTAGAAAGTATATTCATGTATCTTGCTCGGAGGAAAAAATATTCTTTGTGAGACATGATTTGAGATTTTGTATACCAAATTTGAGGGGTATATTTTATTGACACTGCACCATGTAATTTTATGCAATTAAAGAATAAGGGAAATGTTTCTAATTTAGTAGTTATTGGTTGAATATATGAAGTGTGGAAAGTCCTTTTTTTCTTTTCTTTTCTAATGCTTTATTCCTTTGCTTTTGCTTATTCTCATTTACTCTCTTACTCTCTCTCTCTCTCTCTCTCTCTAGTTCGTATGTAGCTCTAAGTATGAAGTTCAATCACATCATTAATATCTGAAATTTAGCTGTTTGAACCAAAAGAAGAATTAATTATCTCATTGGAAAAAAAAATACTCCAAACTTATGTTGAAGAAGGCAAAAACATCTTGAGGAGTATGAAATTCAGTCTCTAAAATGTTACTGATATTATAGTGCAACTAAGGAAATTTCTCCTCTACCCTAATGCAGGATTTGAACATTAGTTCCCATTAAATTTTGAATGTTTGTTTTATTTTTATTTTTTTTATGTATTTCTAGCTTTCTTATATAAAAAATTATAACAGAAATTAGGAAGCTTCTCCATCTCATATTTAGAGACAAACAAACACATCCTCCTTTTTCAAAAGAATCGGGATAAATTCTCAAACAAAACATTTGAAACATTTCGAAACTTATCTCTACGGTAAAATAGAAAACTATAATTTTCTTATTTGTTTGATTAGGAGGTTTATTTTTTATTTTTAGCTTTTTTTTCTCCTTATAAGTAAAAGCTAGGTTAAACAGACTTTTATTAAAGCTCTTATAATAAGAAGAGATTTTTTTTATAATGAAAAAAAAAGTCAAAAGCTCCTATGAAGAGTTTATTTTAGTTTTATCAGTTTTTTTTTTTAATTTGAGATTTTTTTTTTAAATGAATAGCTTGTAAGCTAATTTTTTTATAAAATCATCAAACCTTTTCTAACTTTATTTTTAAAGTTCTTAGCTTTAGTTTAAAAATAACTTTTAGTTTAAAAAAAGGGTACTAAACACAGCTAAAAGTTTCCATTGAAAACTATAATTTTTTAATGAATTTTTTTTTTAATTGTATCAATTTTTTTGAAATGTGAATTCTTTTTAAATGAACAGTTTATATAATCACTAAATAGCTTGTAATTTTATTTTTAAAGCTTTTTTTTTTTGCTTTAGTTTAAAAGTAGCTTTTAGCTTAAAAAATAGATAAATAGATAAATAAAAGATGTATATTTTGAATTTATTTTTTACTTCTTTTGAATCCAAACTTAGTGGATCCGAAAAATGTAACATAAAAGATAAATCTTATAGAACATGAAAGTATAATTTTCCTCAAATAATTTGTATATTTTGGACACATTTATATCCACGCATTCCTCAAACAAATAGCAAACTAAGAGGAAAATGTTAAACGTTTTGTTAATTTTGAATAATTGAGAAAAAAACTAAGAACAAAAAAAAGCCAACCCATGGCAATGTGCAACTAAAGTTACAAAGCTTTAACTTAACCGAGGTAGGAAAAAGCTAACATAAGTGACAAAATTCATATCATACAAAGAGTTAACTATGATTGGAACCATTTTCTAAGCTGTTTAGAAGGTTTCTTCTCTCCATCATTCCCTTGGGAACCCTTATGTGAGAACTTGGATCTATATTGTTCTATAAGCATGTCAAGCTTATCTACTACATCTTTCCCTACTGAATCTTTATTCTTCTTAGGCCGTTTCTTAGAAACCTTTTGACCTGCTTGTTCTTCTTGGTTTTGCATCTTCCTTTTTCTAAATCCAACATGATCTTTGTTTCCTGATTTTCTTTTATTAGTGTCAATGGAAGTGTCTTCACCTTTAAGTGTCAATGCAAAGTTTATACAAGTCAATGAAAGACAACATTAGATTAAACAGAAAAAAGGGCACAGAATAGTGCCACCCTACAGTAATAAGAAATGGATGTTACCAGGATTTTTGTTGAGAACTCTCAGAGCCACAAGGGCATGCTGATGCTCAGAAAATTCAAGAAAGGCAACTCCACGTGAATAATGTTTTTGAACAACCTTTCCATTCTTTCCATCTTTCAAAATCTTTATCTGGCATGTTGTTTTTCAACTAGTCTTGTATATTTTCTACTTCCCACTGATGTCTGGCATGTTGGTGCTGCCACAATGGTTGAGCATCATCAGCACTTGAACTTCCAGCTATGATTGAAACAGCCCCAGCCCCAGGCATGCCTGAACTTCCAGCCACACTTGACTCAAACCCTGGAATACTTGAACTTCCAGTTGCCACATAACCATCAAAACATTTGATTGAAGGTTTCATCAATAATTTGTGGCACATAATGGTGTCTTGGAAGTCTAGAAAAGTATAGTCAATAAATTGAGACTTATCTAAATCTGTCATCCTTGCAAAGCCAAATGATTTTGTCCAAGTGTCTATCACACTGGGAGAGGAAGGCAAGATCATCCTCTCAATTCCCAAGTGAGTCAACTGCTTCTCAAGCTCATTCATCAAGATGCTACACATTCCAAGTCTTCGAAACTTACTCCTGGTGGCAACAAATGGTAGCTCAGCAACCTTCTGACCATAAATCCTTATGGTGGCAGCACAAATCACTTCGTCACTCCTCTCCAAAATCAATGTGTAGAACCCACGAAACTTGGAACCATTAAGTTCTGAACCTCTACTGAAGATAATATCTGGTATGATATCTCTCCTAGTGAGAGCATCAATAACTGGATCAAAAGACTCATGGAATAGTCCAAGAGCCACACTTAGCTTGCTTTCAATTTGACTCATGCGCTCGAGGTCTTCAGAAGTAAGATCTTCATGGTTATCACTTTTCAGGGTCTTCAACATCATCAAAGTAAGATTATCTTCACCCACGGGAATTGGTTTCCCTATCAGCTTTTGTAGACTGCAAAAAATGTTCTCACAATCAGCATTGCAGAACCAATTCTTATTAAGATGGTTTCCCAAGTTACTGGTAAAGCCTCTAGTCTTTAGGCACCCAATGTGGTATTTGTGCTCACATTGATCACAAACGAGAATATTGCAATCCACATTTTCTGCACAATCTTCTCTGTATTTTGCTCGGTTGCATATTTTGCAGCAACATGGTGGGCAAAACCAATCACCATCAGGAACTTGTTCAAGACCTAGACAAGTGAGATGGAATGAGGATGGACATCTATCACAGAGAGTCAATTCACCACCATAATGACATATGGAGCAGATACTGTCATTATTGTCTTTATAAACATTGTCTCTCTGCATAACAGCATCATGATTTTTTGGTTGGGAAGTACTCAATGCTTCCCTTTGGCAATCCAACAGTGACCTTCCATCTTCCAAGAAGATACTAGTTGATGGACGATGCTTTGTACAACCAGCTGTACGAGGATTTGAAGAACTTTGTGCCTCATCCCCACGCCTCACCCTTTTCCTTGATCGTAAGACCTTACCTCTTTTACCACCTACGTAACTCCTGGGCAGAGATTGACCCACTGGATTCCACTTATCATCATCATCACCATCATCAAATGACTCCATTTGTCGTTTCTTACATTTTCTTTGCTCAACCCTCGGTTTCTTGCATTTTCTTGGTACCTCCTCATCAAGCTCACTCGTGGATTGAGATTGACCCACCGGATTCCACTCATCATCATCATCATCATTACCATCATCAAATGACTCCCTTTGCCTTTTCTTGCATTTTCTTGGCTCAGCCCTCGGTTTCTTGCACTTTCTTGGCTCAACCCTCGGTTTCTTGGACTTTCTTGGTACCTCCTGATCAAGCTCATCATCATCAAATACTATCTTTCTTTTTTCTTGCATGTTCTTGGTTTCAAGCAAATTAAATATTACAGATAAACCCATGAAATAAGGAAAAAAATACAATGACCCACATACATATAAATTCCAAAACTCATAGATCGAGTAATGTGGGAAGCTCAGGGCAAAAAGAATAGGATTTTGGTAAAAAAAATTGTACCGGCACTGCATGAGGTTGGAGGGTCTTTGTCGGGGTCCACTCATCATCATCGTCATCATCAGATGAATCCCTCAGCTTTTTCTTGCATTTTCTCGATTGCTTTTTTTTCTGTGCAAAAGATGAAATTGCCATTGTTAAATTGTTTGAAAATGCCTAACACTTCATATAATTAATATCTACAAAATTTCAGGACAGCAAATCATAGTTCATAACTATAACAAAATTAAGAAACAACAAACTAATGAATCGTTGGTTAAAAAGAAATTTATTACCATAAACAACAAAATTTAAAAGGAATTTATAAAAGGAAATTAAGAAACAGAAAATCATATGATTAATAAATTGATTCTGATTACCAGAAGAGTCTCACAAAATCAAATCCCGTATTGACGACAATCTTTTAAAGTCACAACATATATGCGTGAAGACTTGAAAAAAACAAATATATACAGTGACCCGTTCAACGACAATGATTTCATCTATAATTTCTGATTGAATATGCACATCAATTCTTGTTATTAATTATATGATTATAAAACATATTTTCCAGTACTCATGCGTAATTGGTTCTCCATATTATTGATCGAGATGAACCTTATACTGATCTAGTGGACAAAAGACAAGCGACAGAAATGTTTTCTCAGTCCTCCAAATAGAATCTAGATTGAGAGATCGATGCAATGCCTGTATGGTAATCCTTGATTTGGGGGGGGGGGGTGGGGGAACCTTACCTACGATGTGAAGCTGAGAACAAATATCTCATTATACTTCCTCAAAGATTGCAAATTTATTAAACTCACATATACAAAGAGCAGTAAACTTGCAACACAAATTCAAAAAAATAAACCCATTAAATAAGGAAAAAAAGACAACGACCCACATACATATGAATTCCAAAACTCATAGATCGAGTAACATGGGAAGCTTGGGGAAAAAATAAGAGGAATTTGGTTAAGGAAACTGTACCAGCACTACATGAGGTTGGAGGGTCTTTGTCGGAGTCCACTCATCATCGTCATCTGATGAATCCCTCTGTCTTTTCTTGCACTTTCTTGATTGCACCATTGATTTCTTGCATGTTCTTGTTTGGTAATTCAAGAAAATATTTTCAGGTTCAATAGCCATTTAGTTGAAGAGAGAGATGTATGTATGAGAGTATCAGCTCGAAACAAAGAAAGAAAGAAAGAATGATCAAATGTTTTTTTTAGTTATCGAAGCAAAGAAAGAAGGACAGAAACAAAGAAAGAAGGATTGAAACAAAGAAAGAAGGAAAGAATGATCGAATGTTTTTTTGTTACCAGCCAGCCGAACATTATATAGGGATTTGAAACTGAGCGCGAACTTAACCGACAATGTACATCCCTTTTACGCTCTATTTTCTTTCCAATTTAGATATTTCACCATAAAAAATAAATTCTTCAAATTATGAAATTAGATAAATTGAACTGAGTATATACATATATATAACTTCGCAAAAAATGAATTATTGGAAAAAATAATAATCTTAAGGGATAGGATATTGTGACAACCAAATAATGTTACTACTATATCTTAACCGTTGATTTCCGTCAATCAACAGTTATCATTTATTGCGAATTAATAATTCATTAATGAGTTTGATTTGAAAAATAATAACCGTTGATTTCCGTCAATTAACAGTTATCATTTATTGCGAATTAATAATTAATTAATGAGTTTGATTTGAAAAATAATAACCATTGATTGGCGAAAATTAACGGTGAAGATGTGGTAGTAACATTGATACTAACATTATTTGGTTGTCACAATATCCTATCCCTAATTAATGAGCTAAAAATAGGATTCAAATTGAAAATGGCTTAATTTTTTCCATTATTTTTTTTAGCCCAATCAAAATTAGGTGATCACATTAGTACTAGTTGCTTGCCTTTTCAATTAGAAAATATTAAAAGAAAAAAATAAGAGAGTAAAATAAGAAAGTAATTTCAATGAAGGAATTTTATTGGTCAAAACAAAAAATTATAGGACTAAGCCAAGAAAAATAATATGTACTTAAAAATCTCAAACAAATTTTTTTTAATCCCCTAGAATGCATGGTCAACTTCAAAACTTATCAAGAATAAGAATAAGAGATTGATAACTCTTTTCACAACCTAGATAACAACTTGTAGCTCAAAAACGAGATAAATAAAAGATTAATTGAATATTTTATAACTTAATTACATAAAAGTGCTCTACCTGAAATCCGAGGGGAAAAAAAGTAACAACTACTTTATAATTTGAATAAATGTCACGATCCAAACCCAAATTATGACCGGCTCATTGGTTAAAATTAATCTTACCAGCATTTTGTTTGGCAAGCTTAATTTTCATCAAAATATATTTTCATTAAAGAAGCAAAAGTGCTTACCAAAAAAATAAAAAAATAATTAAAGAAGATAAAGTAACTCTTCTTTTTTCCTACAACTTTTTGGCAATAACATACAGGGTTTCTATTTCAATTGATCGCATGATGTTTTTCCATTTGATGATTTATATATGTGATTAATAAGTATGAAAAAATACCGCTACTTATTTAGGTATTGGTAGGGTTGAAAAAAATACCATGACAGAGTAGCCCCAATTTTATATATGAAATGCTGCATTTGATTAGAAATTACATAAATTGAGGCTCATTAATAATTAAACAACATATCTATCAAGAAAAACAAGGGAAATTTCTGAAATGTATTTTTTAGTCAAGATTTTAAGATGTAGAGAAATAAAATGTAAAAAAATAATTTCATTTTAATTATGCATTATCACATAGAAATTTTTATTCAAACAAGTTATATGTTCAAGTATTAGCTTTTATTTTGTAAGATGACATTTCTTTATTTAGAAAAAAAGAGAGGAGAGAAAGAGCTTAAAAAGTCCAATGTGAGTCTAGGATTTAAACTAACATCGGAACATATAACATCTAACATCTAATTATCTACCAATGAACATATGATCGATTAATGTGTAATTACACTCTAAATATTCTATCATCCAAGAAATATGAATTTCTCATTTTTCATATTTTTTCAATATTCTCTCTACCTCTTTTGATGTTTCTCAACATGAGTGGTGATTAGAAGGAAATAAAGTGCTTAAACAGGTCCTACAAATTATCATTACTTTAACTTCATTAAATCATACATATAGCGGTATTTGGCTCAATATACTCAAATTTCTTTAAATCTTGGGATAACAAATTTCATTAGAGTTAGGGGAATAACATAAACATGTCAACTAATTCCAAATCATAATATTTTCAAATTGATGTAGTCATAATAATTATTCTCTATCTTAGTAATAATGAACACAAAATTTTTATGCAGTTAATGCAGATAAGTTATATGTATTTACTTCCAAAATAATGTCGTTTTGGGATTGAAAGATTAGAAAATTATAATTATAAAGACTATAATAACCCTGAAATAAATTAAAATTACAAAAATACCATGATTTCCGCCCTAAAACGACGTTGTATCGGGCTTACTGCAGATAAGTTATCTGCAGTAATTGCAGAAAAAGCGAACCCAATAATAAATATGATGATAGATATCAAATTCTCTTCAAGCCAGTGTTATAAAATCAATCCGCACCATCCGGTTCGATTGGTTAACCTATACATCGGACCCCTAACCGGCCCAATTTAAATATTAGACCGGTTATATATTTGACTTGGTATGAAATTGATGAATCACTCATGAACCTGATTCAACTAGTATTAAATGCATCAGTTACTTGAAAAATACCACTAATGAAATTCAAACATAAACCATATGAATTATAACTTCACTTACCACTAAACCAACTCTAATTATTAGCTAAAATGCCCTAATTTTATATTTTTGTATTTTATTATGGGGACGGATATACTTACCATAAAAAAATTACTATTCCTACAACCAACTTAATCACCGTTGATTTTCGCCGATCTAACAATTATAATTTATTGAGAATTAATAATTAATTAATAAATATAACCCAATAAATATTATTAATTCTCAATAAATTATAACCGTTAAATTGACGAAAATCAACGGTGATTGTTGGTTGTAAGAGTGGTAAACTTTTCCCCCGTGCATCGGCACAGGTAATAAACTAGTGATTATTAATAATTATACTATGATACAAATAAGAAACAAAAACGAAAGCTCATATTGTAAGGTAGTTTTGAAGAAAAATATAAATAAGAGTGTGCATAACAATCATTATGCTCCTAGTACTATTTCTTAAAAGAAATAATTTTTTTCTATTTCTAAAAATAATATTCATAAGTTATGTTAAAAATCAAAAGGAAATACCTTGATACATTCTAACGCAACTGTCATCTCACTCCACAAATATTTCAAATCATCTTCAACCACCCTATTGTTTTTTGCTTTGTCACATCCATATTCATAAATCTGATTATCAATTTTGAGGCCCTTATATTCCATACTTTCCATTGGAGATTTGCTTTCTATATCTTTCATTATTCCATCATTAATTTCAAGTTGATCAGATCCTTTATTTCTTGCTGAACTCTTGAGATTACTAGAATTATTATACATCCCAATATTTCTTGTCGAATCCTCTAAAGCACGGATACATGACTTTTCAAGATATTTGCGTGTCGGACACGTGTTCGACATGGACACGCTTCGACACACTCAGACACGCGGTCAATATTTGGGGACACGCGGTCAACTCTCCGACACATTTCGACATGTTTTTTTGACACACAGTCAACTTTTACGGACACGCGGTCAATGCTCGAACACGCTCGGACACGTTTTTTTTTTAATCTTAATTTTATTTTTCTTAACTAAATATAAAAGAAATAATTTATAAATTAATTTTTCTTCGGTTATGAAATTTGACATGAAAAATTAACAAAGTACAAAAATTATTTATATTTATATTTATGTTATGAAATTTAAATATTTGATTGGTTATATGAATTATTTATGGACTCTTATATGTATTATATATAAATCATATTATATATATTAAAATTTTTATTTAATATCAAAATGTGTCCCAACGTGTCGAAATATGACATTTTTTAGAATTAACGTGTCGGCGTATTTTTTAGAATTAACGTGTCGGCGTATCGTGTCTATTAAATAATATTTTTAATTTATGTAGTGTATATTATATTTAATATTAATAATTTAACAAAAAATGAATCCGTGTCCGTGCATCATAGGCCGAATCCACAAAATCAATTGCAAACAAGAGAATAGAGAAATAAAAACTATTGGTGTACTGATTGAGATTAGTTAATTTGAAAAAAAATAGAAAATAAATAATTTGGTAATATCAAAATAAATGATGAACATAGTTCAATTGAACATCAGAATGTCAAATTAGCAAGCTCTTTAAGTTTTCTTTTATTATTGCAATAATTTTTTTAAAAAAAGAGTAAAAAATTACAAGACATTAAAAAGAAAATGTTCAATGCATCTATAACACAAAACTCTAGGTCATTAAACATTGCAGGAATTACTGATCATGCATTTCTTAAACAGCTAAAATATATCAAGAGGTTATGCGAGCTACCTCAGGTCTTTATTAACATAATAACTGATAAAATAATTCATTGCCCCATCTTGCATTTAATGTCGTATTTGCAATTCTAATTATTGTTTAGTTTTGGGTGAGACCAAGAATCTAAGGGCATGTTTGGTGTGATGTATACGTTATGACATTTTTAGTTATTTGGTGTGACCAACGTATAGTATAAGTTTATATAGCAGAATCCCTTAATACATCAAAACGATATATAACTGAATCCGGCCCAGGGCATGTTTGGTGCGACGTATAAGGCATGATAATATAAGCTTATACTATATGTTATGACATTTTTAGTTGTTTGGTATGACCATCGTATAGTATAAGCTTATACAGCAGAATCTCTTAATACATCAAAATGATGTATAATTTAATCCGGCCTAAGGGGAAGAGATAAGACCTGATAAGAGGTTAGTGTATTAACATCGTTGATCACTGCAATTCTCAAAAATTAATATATTATTTTAAAATAAAAACTAATTTTTCAATATATTAATTTTTAAAATATTGAATATTTTTATTTTTATAAAAATTAATTTATGATTTGGACACACTAATCAATAATTTTTACAAAAATTAATATCATATGACCTTTTTTGAAGAATTATATAAATTCTTTATTAAAGGATATTTTTATTAAAAATATTTAGTTTTATCCTATATAGTATTATACAGTGCGTTACCAAATACTAGATGATATTATCTTATACAATATATTATTTTATACAATACCGTGCCAAACGCTGGATAGTATTAAAATTCAATCAGGTCATATACAATCAATCCTTATACTATCAGGTCTTATACTATCAGATATTATCATATACTATGCACGAAACATGCCCCTACGGGGGAGGGATTAGGTCTGATAAGGGTTGATGTATTACCATCGTTGACCAATGCAATTCTCAAGAATTAATATATTATCTTAATATTAATATATTAAAATAAAAATTAATTTTTCAATATATTAATTTTTAAAATATTGATTATTTTATTTTTTAAAAAATTAATTTATTTTTTGAACACACTTATTAATCAATTTTTATAAAAATTAATATCATATAATATTTTTGAAAGAATTATATAAATTCTTTATTAAAGGATGTTTTTATTAAAAATGTTTATTTTTATTCTAATAGTACTATACAATGTATTACCAAATACTAGATGATATTATTTTATACAATATATTATTGAGAAAAATATTTCCGTAGTTACTGCAGATAAGTTATCTGCATTTACTTCCAAAACGACGTCGTTTTGGTGTTGAAATATTACAAAATTATAATCACAAAGACTATTATAACTCTGAAATAAATTAAAATTACAAAAATATCTTGATTTTCGCCCCGAAACGACGTCATTTTGGGCTCAATCGAGATAACTTATCTGCATTAACTGCAGAAAAAATGAACCCTGTATTATTTTATACAATACCATGTCAAACACTGGATAGTATTAAATTTCAATAAAGTCTTATACAATCAGGCCTTATCTTATATTATGCACTAAAGATAGTGGTTGCAATATCCAATACTAGTAGAGTGTTAAAATAATTATTACAAAATAGAAAAATATTTGTCTTTTTAATTAAAATTAATGTTTTTATTTAAAATTTAAATTAAAAAGAAACCACCCATTTTCTTTTTTTTATTATATATATTTTTTTTGTGTGAGACAATTCTATATCAGCTAAAACTTAAAAGTACTAATCCAAACCCTTACCAAATAAACCAAACCCAAATACAAATAACCAAATATTTTAACTAATTCGGTTCACCACTAAATAACCAACACTGAACCAAAATTAACACCCAGAATTCATAAACCCCAATTCTACTTTACACAGCCCTTTCGTTATTGTTTTTGTTTGAACTTTCCACCAAATCTCCACGAAAACCTAGGTATGTATGCAATCTCTTCCGTTTCTATTTGCAATTCATTTTTCTCATCCTTGACATTTGATGCATTCCCTTTCCACACATTGCTATTAAATACTATTTTGTCAATCTTCATGAAATTAATACCAACCCTCTAGGTGTTTGATAGTTTGTGTCTAAGACTGGAGAGCAATTTTCTAGGTACAGAAGCCGTGGATGATTTGTGCAACGTGATGGGTGTCAGGTTCCTATTGTGGATGCAATGGGCAGAAATATAACTCATGCATGAGTATGTTAGGGGTCTGTCAAGTTATGGGACTATTATGATTTGTTATTACAAAGGAATAAGCCAAAAGGAAGGGTATTATACTTTGGAATAATGAGTATTTGTCTTGCAACTAAAAGATGCATGGTTTCTGGTACAAGGTAGTGGTTTCTTCGTAAGTTATACAGGAAACCAGTGATTAGTTATTTGGGTGAGGATTCTAGGAGTTGCCTTGGGTATTGACTAGTATATGAATTCAAGATTAGGTAGCTTGCATACCTATTTTAGAGGCTTAGTTTTGTTTCATGTATCATATATATCATATAGTTTCATGGCTTGTCTTGACTTTAAATATATTTTTTTTCTCTGTCCTCTTGTTATTCTCTACCTATTCACCGTGCATCGTATCTGAGTGTTAAGAATGACATAGGGTAGTAATTAATCCAGGATGTAGCCTAAAATATTCTGCATTGGCAGCATGATTTATGTACTGCATAAATCTGTCAATTTTTTTATCTGATTTATTTTTGTATTGTACCGAAATATAGTACCCACACAAAGATTTTGATTGTTGTTAAATTCTTTCACCAACTTATGTAGACTATCTCAGATTGTGGCTAGTTATTGTGCTAAATTGCTTGTCGTGGATTGAAAATCATTCTTGCTGCTCCATGAATTAAACTTGACAACATCATAGTGTGATCTACATTTCTAACTTGGCTGATTGCATATCTGTCTTTGAATGATTAGGTAGTTTGGACTCATCCCTAATTGATAATAAATTGACACATCTGTTAGCACTGTAAATTGTTTGCACTCAGACTGATCTGATAATCATTTAACTACTGTATTGTGAGCCATTAAGTTATGAGTACAGTAGATGATCTTGTATCTTGTCCAGCCTAAACACTAACCACCTTTGTTACACTTACACACTAACTTGGACATTTGAGTGGCCTTGCAGCCAGGTACCCCCAGTCACTATGTGTAGTTGAGCATAGACCCTCCAATTGCAGCTGCCAGCAGTTGTATATATAGGATGCTTTGGCTATGGTAACTTGATACTTTATTTACTGCTTTTATCTTCAATGATCAGAATGCATGAAGCTGTGTGTTCCATAGGCATCTTTTAGAACCATAATTTTCTTTGTTCCTAGAAATTCCTTGTACTGTCAAATACTGCTAACCACAATACAGAGAGTAGTCCTCTCTCTTAGTTGGCAGTTATCTCTCTATTACTTAGCAGTATTTCTTAATCTTAGTTGTCAGCCTTTTGTTAGGGGACAGAGTAAAATAGTCATGCTCTCAGGTGTTGATTTCTTGGAGGTTGACTCAAAATTCATTTCGTAGATATATACTTGATGATAATATAGCAAATAATTGGGTAAACTTCACTGATTATTTATTTTGTTTATTCATTTAAGTATTGTCCTGCTGCCTTATGGTGCTTAGGTACTTATCTGATCAATTGAAAAAAAGTTCAAATAGTTAACGAGGTTAATAAGGTAATAATAACTCCAACTTAGCTTAGAACTTTCTTTGACTTGTTTTTCATGGTTTCCCCAATTTTCTCAGTTGTTTTATGTGTGGAAGGATTTTGTTATTGAGGCACTGAGATCAATTGCGGAGCTGATTACATATGGCGACCAACATGACGCAAGCTTTTTTGAGTGAGATTCCCTTGTGTTGTAGGCATCATGATCCCTCATTTGTTAGACACGATGGTTATAAGTTTTGTCATATGAACGTTTCAATGTTCTTTAGGTACTTTAACTTTGATTGATGATAGAGGTGTTTAAGTTGTTTTATGTGGTCTTTTCTTTCTCAGCTTCGGAACAAGTTCCTTGAAACCAAAATTAATTCCTTACTTTGATTCAAGCCTTTCCAAAGTTTTATGGGTTTCCAAGTTATGAAATTTCAGAGGTAACAATTAGTGAAGCTGTAACTAAGACACTTTGTGGAATAGTTATTTCTTTTAAATCCCTTGATAATGATTCCTAATTTCCTATAATTGCTTTCTTAGAAAGTCCAACCGACTGTCACTTTAGTTTTCCCATTTTTAAAGTTTGAAATGGATCTTGCAGAATTTAGCTTTATTATTTCCACTGTATACTCTGTTACTATCAACATTTATAATAGTTTCATTGATTTTCAAATTGTTATCAACTATATACTTTCGAGGGAGGATATTGTTAATACCAAATTTTTCTACTACTAACTTACTACCTATCTAATCACCATTGAATCAAAGAGAGAGAATGCTAAAAAGTTTTTGTAAAAAGAGAAAATGTTGATCCAATGGTGATTAGATAGGTAATGAGTTGGTAGTAGAAAATTTTGGCAGTAAGAATATCCCCCTCTATACTTTCATGGGAGTTGTAATAATAATGCAAAATCTGGATATAGTTCTATGACTAAAGTATATTAATTCACTTATAATAAATAATTAAAAGGATAAATTTAAAGGAAACTCAAGAAAGAACATGGACAAAGAAAGAGATATAAATATAAATACGAGAAAATAGAAAAAAATAAAATAAGAAACAAATATAAAGAAGGAATAGATATAATAAATATTGTAACAAGTTATAATAAAATAAAATAATGAATCAAAATAAAATTTAAATAATAAAAAATAAGTTAATTTAAAATGAAAATAAAATTATGTAAAAACTAAACGTTTAAATGAAATGAAAGAAAAAAGGAATGTAAATAAGATTTGAGAAAGAAGAAATGATAGAATAAGAAGAAAAAATCAAAGTCTATCTATCTTAATTAAGAAAAAATTGAATAAATAAATAAAAGTAAAGAATAAATTATGGGTTTGCTTTTTCTGCATATAAGTTATCTGCAGTAAGCCAATACGACGTCGTTTTGTGATGAAAATCATGATGTTTTTGAAATTTTAATTTATTTTAGGGTTATAATAGTATTTATATTTATAATTTTTTAAGATTTCAATACCAAAACGACGTCGTTTTGGGAAATAAATGCAGATAATTTATATGCATTAACTGCATACACATTTTTCCCATAAATTATTGGTATTAGATAAACAAGTAAAAAGAAACAAAATAAGTAAAAAAAAATGAAAAACAAAGTATTTAAAAATGAACCTTTGAAAAACATTAATTTCTAAAGAGAAGGAAATATGATTAAAAATTAAAAAAAAGTTATAATTTATTGGGTCAAATTTAATGGGCCAAATTTATTATTAATTAATTAATGATTTTAATTAATAATTAGTTAAATAATAATTAATAAAAAAAATACGCTCATCATTTTAATCCCAAACTTGGGAATCCGAACCTACTCATTTTTATTATTTAAACATTCTCAATTCTCTCCATTTTTCAAATGATATACTAGACTATTTGTAGGCTAAAATTTGAATTTTTAAAACTGCAATCCTAAATAGCCATAAATACGATTAAAACCCAACTTAATTACAAAAAAAATAACGATTGACTCTTAAACTCGTTTGGCGAAGCCTGTTTTGTAAAAAAATAAATTAAAATCTGTAACTATTTTTTCATTTTTAGAATCAAATTTAGGGAACATGTCTGAATTGTTTTTGTTTTTTGTTTTGGCTTTTTACTTTCAAAACAAAAAAGCCCAGAAAACAACTGTTTTCATAATTATTCTACAAAACAGTTTTAAGAACAAAAAAATCAAAACACAATCAAACACACCCTAATATATTATCATAGCATCTAGGGGTGTAATTAGGCCAGGCCGGGCCAGGCTTTGGTCTTCATGGCCTAGGCCTACACAAAAAAATGTTGAGCCTATCTGGCCTATGAGCCTATCAAAGGCTTAATTTAAAGGCCAAGCCTGCCCTGTTATTAAAAGATAAAAAGCCTACATGGCCTATGAGGCCTTTTAGGCCTACCATATTCCAAATTAAATTTAAAAAAAAAATGAAATATCTCATTCATTAAACAATATTTCTAGTATGGGTCCAAATGATTAAAATCCTAAAACAAATTTTTTAACAAGCACACAGATTATAAAAACTCATGACAACAAATAAATATTAAATATTAGGTTAAGTTATCTAACTTTTAGAATAAATATTTTTTTTATTTAAATATTAAACAGGCCAGCCTACAGGCTAAAAGGTCAGGCATTTTATTTTTAGCCTACGGCCTTGTTTCTAAACAGGCTCATCCACAAGCCTTAACATGCTCTATTAACCTCGTAGGCCAGGACAGGCCAGGCTTTTCGTAGGCCAGGCCATAGGCCCCTGTAGGCCGGCCTGGCCCATTTACACCCCTAATAGCATCTATATAATAGCCCACCATAATTAATTAGTAAATTACATGTGATTGGATAATTAAGCATGTATTAGTGAGTAAAAATAAGTAAATTCCCTTATAAAATTAATTGGGGTCACTTTTGAGGTAAAAAGTGTACTCTGTGAAAATTAAGGGGTATAAATGGGTGTAAACAAAAGTACACAAAATATAAAAATGGAAGTAGAAATACTCTTAGAAAAATATTCCAGACTGTTGGGTAAAGTTTGGTAATTAATGGAATTGAATAGATAGATGAACTGATACCCACTTAACCGGTGTTAAGTGGCATGTCACTAAAGGAACCCTATATTCCCCAACCCCACCCGCGTGCACAGAAGCAAAGGAGAAAAAGAAAAAAGAGAAGAAGGAAGGGAGAAAGAAGGAGAAGAGGGAGGAGAAAAGGGGAAACCCTAGGTGAGGCAAACCATGGTGGTTTTGAGTGATTCCAAGGTCTAAACCACTCCAAATCTCCCCCTCTTTCACAATCCTAGCTTGGATCTTGGTGGGGAGTTGTTTGGTTTGAGATTTCTCCTACCAAAGTTTTGACCCATTGGAGAAGTTGTGAGATTTAGGAGCTTCTACCTCCATGGAAGCTTGAGGAACCATCACCCCTTGATTGTGCAACACTTGGTGGTAAGATTTCATCCTTTAAACTCTATTTTCATGAAGAATCCATGATTTAGGTTTTGGATGAATAGTGTTTTGGGGTTTATGATTATGTGAGTAGATTGGTTATGTTTAAGGAAGATTGAGGCCTAATGCATGTTGAGAAAAATGCTAGGAATGACATTTAATCGGTGGAAATGAGTTTTGATAGTCGTATGATTTTGTTTGGAGAATCACAAGATTATGAATTTGACTATTGTTAGGCTTGTTTTTGTAATCAATGGTTTGGTTTGGTTGATTGTTGATATTGTCCATGTGATGCTTAGGATTGAGGCATTTGGACCAACAGTGAGTAACCAATCATTGGAGCAAGCTATGGAGCTCGGTTAGCTCCTTGGGATTGATAATTGTGTTGTGAAGATTGGTGAAGAACAAAGGTTAAGTTGGAAGCATTGAGGTAAGCCTTCGGACCTTGGGTGTAATTCCCTTTATTGTTCCACCAAGCCCTGAACGGGTCATGGTGTATTGTTGTATATAAATGCAATGAAATAGAGTAATGCTTCGTTATATGTATTTGCATGCTTTGGTGTGACATAGGATGGTGTTTCCCTATGTTGGTATGTTGCATGACGATGCGTAAATCATACTTGGTAGTTTAGCTGGCCAGTAGGACTATTTGCATCTGAGTATCCTTAGGAGAGCTCGAGGGATTTCTCCTGGAGATGTTGTGTACACTTGCATGGATATGTATTTGCTGCATTATTATTGTCATTGCTATTACACTGTTATTGAACTATGAGATGGAGAGATGCTCCAAGGACCCCTGGTTTACTGGATATATTCGTATATCTCACCCCGTGTGGTTGGGGACCCCCTTTCAGGAAAGGATGCTGCAGGAGCCTCTGATGGCAAGTGGCCATATTTGAAGCGATTGGGCATATGAAGATATCGTGTCATTTGATTAAGCATGTTATTTTGTAGTTCACATGTATAGGATTGCTAAATGAGAATCAATTGTCATATGCATGCTATATTTATTTGAGAGGACTTAGCCTATGCTCATGCTTTTGGTATCTCTTTTGTTGATGGGAGCCAAGGAGTGATCATAGTGTTTTGTAGCTAAGTCCCATAATTTGTAATTGAAACTTGTAAACATGATGTAATGTTGTAATTATTGGGTATTTGCATATATGATGAAATGATATGTATGCTTCTATTGTGTATGAGTATCTAGAGAGACTAGAATTCATATATTGAAAGGATTATATGATGTAAATTAGGTGAAAGAAGACCTTTAGGTTGGAAAACCAATTCAAAACAAAGATACCTTGTCTTGTTGTCCAATTTTCGTATCCTATACGATAGATTTGGATCCTTGTGTCTTGATGGAAGTTGTAGATATGTTTCTTAGCTTTCCATAGAGACCAAGATTGTGTAATTTGGATAAGTATAACTTAAGTTATGGTTAAAACACCACAAGTAGGTCAAACTGCCCTGTTTTGGGTGCTTGCTCCAGACTGTCCACGCTTGGAGTGTAGGATCCACGCTTGAAGCGTAGAACCACTGTCCCATTAATCTCCTCTACGCTTGAAGCGTAGAGTTCTACGCTTGAAGCGTAGAGTTCTACGCTTGAAGCGTAGAGTTCTACGCTTGAAGCGCAGAGGATCTGACGATTCAGCACCTGTCGCTTAAAAATCTCATAACTTGGGCTACGGTGCTCCGATTTGAGCGCGGTTTGAACCCACGCGTAATTAATGAAAAATCCTATAATATTATGGGCAAATGAAGACCATAATAAGTGAAATGAAAGTATGGTATTAAGCTTTAAGTATGTTATTCCGCAATGTATTATGGTTATGGTCACGCAATTGGGTAATTTTAATTATGCTTGTTTTAAAAGAGAAATTTAACCGGATTTTAATTGCACCAATGTGATTGTAACTGCGCTTAATATCATAAGTCAATGTTAACAAACCGGTTCTAGAACGGGGTGTTACAATCTACATTCTAGTAACAGGAGCATAACACATAACACATAACACATCAGTTGACATGTTTTCCGAAGAGGATTGTCTTTAATTGGCCCATCTAGCCTTCAATTTCATTTTAAGTGAAAAGATAATTCCCTATGCATAAACAAAATAAAGAAAAACTATTAGGCAACCCTTGTGCCAACAAAGAAACAATTTTTGAACTTATACACAAAAGCCAACCAAGAAAGCGGAATTAAAGGACAATCAAGAGTTATTGGTTAGAAAGTAATTTATGTATCTTGCCAGGAGGAAAAATATTTTCTTTGTGAGACATGATTTGAGATTTTGTATACTGAGGGATATACATTATTTTGACACTGCACCATGTAATTTTATACAATTAAACAATGGGAAATACGTCGGTTATGTATAAGGAAAACAAAATGTTTCCCTGCACACACAAGAATTGATGTGGGGTCCATTAAAATTTGTTTCTCTCACATTACATTTGTTTCTCTCTCCCAATTCATGTCAGGAAAAATTTTTGTTTGCCTGTTACATTACCAATATATTACCCTTAAACAACAAGGGACATGTTTCTAAATTAGTAGTTATTGGTTGAATGTACAAAGTGTGCAAAATCCCTTCTTATTTTTTTTTACCTAATGGTCTACTCCTTTGCTTTTGTTAATTCTTACTTAGACTCTCTTACACTCTCTATAAATCGTATGTAGTTTATCTAGCCTCTCTTGTTTGTCGGCTTCACCCCCACATCGAGTAAAAAAAAATTTCTTCATATTATGTTCTTTTATTTTTTTTTCAACATAGGATATTATCTATAAAAGGCACATATATATATATATATATATATATATATATATATATATATATATTCGCTTTTTCTACAGTCAATGTAGATAACTTATCTACAGTGAGCCCAAAATGACGTCATTTTTAGGCGGAAATCAAGGTATTTTTGTAATTATAATTTATTTCAGGGTTATAATAGTCTTTTTCATTATAATTTTTAAAATTTTCAACCCAAAAAATAATTATAGTTTTAAATAGCTTGTAGCTTTATAAGCTCATTTTTTAGCTTTAGTTTAAAAGCAGCTTTTAGCTTAAACAAAAGGTGTCAAATAGAGCTGAAAGTTTCTATTGAATGATATAAAAAATAGAAAAACAAGTTTTCGATGTTACTTTAGATAATTTTATCTAATGTTCATCGAAACGACGTCGTTTTGGGGTTGAAAAATTAAAAAATTAGAGTAATAAAGACTATTATAACCCTAAAATAAATTAAAATTACAAAAATACCATGATTTCCGTCCTAAAACGATGTCGTTTTGATGAACATTAGATAAAGTTATCTAAAGTAACATCAGAAAATACAAACCCTAATATATATATATATATATATATATATATATATATTGGGGTAGGATATTATGACAACCAAATAATGTTACTACCACATCTTGACTGTTGATTTCCCTCAATCAACTTGGAGGGTGTGCTGGCTACCACACAATCAAAGTTACCATGAGTGACATCACAAGCTGGTTTCTTAGTAACTTCAACTTGGATCTTTTTCACATGACAACAAGAATGAGGAGAACCATTATGTAAAGTGCAAATCGAGTATTTAATCAAAAAAATAATCAAAAGTCAAAGTGCTTTGTAGGATGTGCAAAGTGCAAATCGAGTATTTAATCATAGAACAAGTTTTGGCTCAACTGCAAGTGATTCTGATCGTCCACGGCATCGTGGGGTTGAGCCTGCCTATTCTTTTGTAGGAATGCATTGCATCTTTGATCAGTGCAAAGCCTCCGGTAGTATCTAGAGTCCAATCTAAATTTGTCTTTCCATTATCTTAGTAACTAATCTCTGTTATACTTGGTTTTCGTGTTGGAATAATCCTGAAAATCTTTTTTGTGTAGTTACGGTGTTGAAGTTTGGGCACATGAGTTCTGATCTACTTGCTTATGGGGCATCAGATGGAACCTTGACTGTGTGCAGTGTTTCTGAGAAACCTTCAGTCCTCAAACAGTTAAATGGGCATTCCAAAGATGTCACAGGTTGGATAGACGACATTGTTTGTTTGGTCTTTATTTAGCCTTCCATGACATATATGGTCATGAGTGCTCTAAGGCTATATCATCTAATGTATTATTTCTAACGGGGGATTATGCATCAATAAATATTGGTATGCATTAGCCAAATTTCAGGAAAAGTGGTCAGCCATTGAGCAAACACTCTTTCTGAATTTGTTACTTTCCTAAATTGGAACTATATTTTCCAAGATTTCCTAAATTATATTTCTCCCTAATTTTTATTACTAAGACACAATATCAGGCTTAATCAGCATTAAAAATTGATTGCTTGGACTTGTTCTTTCCCTCCTTTTCCCCTATTACTGAGGAGTTTTCATCCTGTTTAAAACCTGAAACTAAATTGTGTCAATTATGACTTTAGGCATTTAGAAGTTTGACAAATATAAATCTATGTTGACACATCAAATAGTTAACCTGTAGTGGGCTATGCAATTTTTAGCAGAGTACATGGTTAAATAGTTTTTAACGAGCAGTTTGCTATATTTTAATATCCGCGAGGTTATTGTTCCTGTTGTTAATGTCCACCTTTTTATTCTATTCCTTTAAATCAATGTTTTCTTTTTGTGCTGGTTTATTTTCAGATTTTGATTTTTCATCAAACAATCAGTACATTGCATCGTCTTCATTGGATAAAACTGTTATAGTATGGGAGATAGCAAAAGGCATTTGCTTACGGGTGATATATGGAGTTTCTTCACAATTGTGTATCCGTTTCCACCCTGTGAGTATAATATATGGCCTGTGAGTATAATATATTGTGTGTGAAGGAATGCTAACCTTCCATCTCTATTTGAAGGGTAGCATTGTCATCTATCATAGTTGGAAAAAAATACTCTTTTCTTAGATTTGAAAATTTTAGATATTCTGGTAATTTTTTAATTATAACGAAACTAACATTCTCTGCCCTGTATCTCTCACACTATGTGTGTTCCAATTTACCAGATTCTCACTCTCTTCTCATTTTCAAATCATCATTTTCTACACTAAAAGACAGGTGATAAAATTGACCTTTGTAGATTAAGGATGGCTAGAATTTTTAAGGGTGGTGGTTTTGAATCTCTCATAGTTTGGGGGAGGACAGAGTCATTCATTGGGGTCAAAGAGGATGAGAGGAGGAGGAGAGGAGGGAGGGGAATTTGTCAGATTGGAAAGATGGGGATACGTTAACAATTTGCAGAATATTTCCTTCTCCATCTCACCTAATGAAACTTAAATATTCATCTGTAACTTGTTTGATTTTTCCGAAGATATGATTTCCTACACCTGTATGTATTTAATCCCTTATATGGATTTTGATATTTTATATTGGTATATTATAAATTTACTTTTGCATTCTGATAGGACCCAATTGGGCAAAGTCTATGTAAGATATAAAAGGAGGAAAAAGGGTTGGGGACCCAAGAGACTTCGGCCCAAGGGAACAATGATAACAAGTGGTTATTGCCGAGTCACACAATCTGTTGGGAAGCAATGCAGTCCCACGCATGGCAAGTTAGTTAGAGGAGTGAGTATTAGTAAGGAAGTGGAGGGGGAGTGAAGGCACCAAGGGGTCATTCTGTTAGTTTACATCTTTTTCGGTGAGAGGGGCAAGGGCAACTCTTAATTTGCTTTTTTCTGTCTTTTCTTGTAAACATTGATCCATAGCAGCACTATGGAGAACCAGATATAGCTTTCTTTTATGTTGTAAGTCTGGAAACATCAATACTAAAGGCATATTCAGAGTTATTTTGCATTTAGTTTTTGTGTTTGTATCAAATTGGTATCAAAGCTCCGTCTGGGAGCTGGGGTATGGTCAGGACGAGAAAAATGGAGGGAATGGAAGAACGGGTTAGACGCAGCGAGCAAGCTCAGGGAGAGTAGATGCGAAGAATGGATGCTAGCGACGCTAATCAGGCGGAAATCATCCGACAACTCAGGGAATTAGGTGCTGGAATAGAACAAATCCGAGCAGAAGAATTTCGACAAAGGCCTCGTCGCGGACACGGTCAAGGTGGGGGAAACGGTTCGGAAGGATCTCATGGAAGTCATAGAGGGGGAGGTTACATGGATCATAGAGTGAGGAAGCTGGACGTCCCCATTTTTCCAGGGGAAAACGCTTACGCCTGGCTCAGCAAGGTGGAGAGGTACTTCCAGGTTAATGAAGTGGAAGATGACGATAAGGTTCCAACGGTCATGCTGGTCCTTGAAGGAGAAGCCCTGAACTGGTACCGTTGGTGGGAGTTGGACCAACCGGACGCGAACTGGGAGCAATTCCGTCGGGAGGTGCTGAGTCATTTTCAACCGGAGTTGTTGGACAATCCTTATGGTCCTCTATATTCGCTGAAGCAGAAGGGATCGGTGGAGGAGTTCAGGAGGGAGTTTGAGATGGTGGTGGGAACGATGAGGTACACGGATGATGAACTGTTGAAAGGAGCTTGGTTGAGTGGCCTTAAACTGAGCATAAGGCAAGAAGTGCTCATGAACCCTGGACTGAGCTTATCTTCCATGCTAAAGCTGGCCCAAAGGATTGACCAGCGGAATGGGGCTTGGGCGGAGGAAGGAGTGAGCCCATTTGGGCCCAAGGCAGTCACTGGCCCATTTAGAACTAGTGGCCCAGGAGGGTCCTACAAGGCCCCGTTTCAGAAAATATCTTCTCACACTTCAACAACCGCGAGTCCAAGCAGCAGTGTGGGAAGCACGAAAACCCATGCCCTAGATCATGGCGGAGCGGCAGCTGCACCTCAGGGGAGTTCGACGGCGAACCATGGGGGTTTTCGACGGATTTCGAACGCGGAGGCGGCAGATCGGAGGCATCGAGGACTTTGCTTCCATTGTGAAGAGAGGTGGTCACCGGAACACCGATGCGCAGCCAAGCAGCTTCATCTCCTTATCCTGGACGATGAGAATGATGACGAAGCGGACAAGGGGACTGACCAGGCTGAGGGGAATCGGGAAACGACGCAGGCAGAGGAGGAGCGTCCGTCGCAACTGGGGTTGCACAGCATGATGGGCCTCACGTCAAATCAGTCGATGAAGGTTTGGGGGGAAGTTAAGGGAGAAAAGTTAGAGGTGCTCATCGATTGCGGAGCATCCAGTAACTTTGTCAAGGCTGAGGTGGCACAGCGTTTGGGAATCAAGGTGGACACTATTCCGATGTTCTACGTGATAGTGGGTGATGGGCATAAGGTGGAGTGTACGGGGGTGTGCCGAAAAGTGAAGATCAAGGTTCAGGGCCATGAAATAGTTCAGGATCTTTTCTTGTTCGCGCTTGGGGGAGCTGATATTGTGCTGGGCCTGGACTGGTTGAAAGAGTTAGGGGAGATAAGGGCGAATTTCAGGGAAATGACACTCAGGTATGGTGAACAGGGCAAGGAGATCGTCATCAAAGGGGATCCTTCCCTATCCAGAACACTTTCCTCACTGAAAGCCATGTCTAAGGCCCTTTTAAAAATGGGTCAGGGGTACTATGTTGAAAACGAAGGAGCCATTCCAGAAGAAGAGGCAGAGGGTAGCCTCTTTCCTACAGAGTGGAAGGAATTAGCAAGGCTCTTGGAGGAATTTGAAGATGTGTTTGCTAAACCCACGGGAATTCCCCCTCAGCGCACTAGAGATCACTCGACCGTGTTAAAACCAGGGAGTGAAGTGTCCAATAGCCGCCCATACAGGTATCCATACTATCAAAAAACTGAAATTGAGAAATTGATTGCTGAATTGTTGACGGATGGGTTCATTAGAAACAGTGACAGCCCCTATTCCAGCCCTGTTATCTTAGTTAAAAAAAAAGATGGCAGCTGGAGAGTGTGCGTTGATTACAGGGCGTTGAATAAAAATACGGTGCCCAATAAGTTCCCCATTCCAGTGGTGGAAGAGTTGTTGGATGAATTAGGGGGCGCTAGCTGGTTCAGTAAGTTAGATCTCAAATCTGGGTATCATCCAATCAAGATGAAAGATGAGGACATTCCCAAAACAGCGTTCCGAACTCACGAGGGCCATTATGAATACTTGGTGATGCCGTTCGGACTCACGAATGCCCCGTCTACATTCAGTGCTCTGATGAATGAGGTATTAAAAAATTTTTTAAGGAGATTCGTACTTGTATTTTTCGATGATATATTAATTTACAGTAAAGATTCCCTGGAGCATATTGACCATCTTCAAGCAGTATTCTCAGCCTTGAGAGAGCACAAGCTGTTTGTGAACAAAAAAAAAATGTAAGTTGGGGCAAAGAAGGATTGAATACCTCGGGCATTTCATCACGTCAGAGGGGGTTAGTGCGGACAACAACAAGGTTCAAGCCATGGTGGATTGGCCGAGTCCTCAGAATGTTAAGGCATTGCGGGGATTTTTGGGACTCACGGGTTATTACCGTAAGTTTGTGAAGGACTACGGAAAAATTGCTCAACCGTTGACCCAATTGCTTAAAAAAAATGGGTTCAAATGGGATCACACAGCCGAGGCAGCTTTTCAGCAGTTAAAAGGGGCCATGATCCGGATGCCTGTATTTACCAGATTTTGCAAAGTTGTTTACAGAGGTGACTGATGCTTCTGGGAAGGGGATAGGAGCAGTACTTATGCAGGAGGGACGACCGTTGGCTTATATTAGCCAAGGTTTTTCCAAGACAACATTGAGCAAGTCAGTTTATGAGAAGGAGTTGATGGCCATTGTGTTTGCGGTTAAAAAGTGGCGTCCTTATCTGTTGGGGAGGCATTTTGTAGTTAAAACAGATCAAAAAAGCCTCCGATTTTTAATGGACCAGAACGTCCTTGGAGAAGAACAACAACGCTGGGCATCCAAATTACTGGGCTATGATTTCGAGATTCAATTTCAACCAGGGAAAGAAAATGTAGTAGCTGATGCTTTGTCGCGCACCATGTGTTATTCATTGCTGTCACAAGTTCAACTACCCGAGTTGGAGGAGGTCGATAAGGAGGTTCAAGGAGATCCAAAGCTACGAAAAATTATCCAATCCTTGATGTTGCAGTCGGACGCCCAGGAGGGGTTCAAATTGGCTGGAGGTCGCTTGTTTTATAAGGAGAGGTTAGTGCTATCCTCGTCCTCTAGGTTCATACCTGTGATTATGCATGAGTTTCATGACTCTACGGTGGGGGGACATTCGGGTTTTGCTCGAACATATAACAAGGTGTTGGGAGTGGTTTATTGGGAAGGGATGAGGAAATACATTCAACAGTATGTCAAGGCTTGTGCGGTGTGTCAACAGAACAAGGTGCAAAATCTGTCACCGGCTGGATTGTTGCAGCCGCTACCCATTCCCTCACAAACCTGGTCTGAAATTTCTATGGATTTTATTGGAGGTCTACCACGGGCTTTTGGGGTTGACACCATTTTTGTAGTGGTGGACCGCTTGACGAAATATGCGCACTTTATGGTGCTGTCCCACCCTTATTCAGCACGTGAAGTAGCTGATTTGTTCTGTAAGGAGGTGGTTCGTTTGCATGGGTTCCCGTTGGTGATAGTATCTGACAGAGATAAGGTGTTCTTAAGCAAATTCTGGTCTGAATTGTTCAAGGCGGCAGGGACGAAATTACATTATAGTACAGCGTATCACCCGCAGACCAATGGGCAAACGGAGGTGGTTAACCGTGGTTTGGAAACTTATCTCCGTTGCTTTTGCGGGCCTAAACCTAAAAGCTGGCCTCGATGGTTACATTGGGCAGAATTCTGGTATAATTCCACTTATAAGGAATCTACCGGAATGACACCATTCAAGGCATTATACGGCATTGATCCACCCCAATTGCTGCGGGTTGGAAATAGTTTTGCGAAGGTGGATGCCGTGTCTTCCTTGCTGGCCGAACGAGAAATTATCTTGGAAGAATTAAAGAGATCCTTAGAGAAAGCTCAAAATAGAATGAAAGTTCAAGCAGATAAGAAACGAAGAGACGTCCAATTTGAACCAGGAAATAAAGTGTATCTCCGGATTCAACCTTACAGGCTGAAGACCTTAGCAACAAGGATTAATGAGAAGTTGAGTCCCCGTTTTTATGGGCCATTTTTAGTGGAAGATAAAGTTGGCCAGGCTGCATATCGACTGACTTTGCCGGCGGGGTGTAAAGTTCATCCGGTATTTCATGTGTCATTACTTAAAAAAGCCGATCCTTTGGTGAGTAATGTTCAACCATTACCCGAAGGCATGACAGCCGAATGGGAGTTACGGGTGCAGCCGGAGGGAATTCTGGATTGGAGGCGTGATCCACAGGGCAAGGTTCAGGTGTTGGTCAAATGGTGTGGCCTTCCCGAGTTTGAAAATTCTTGAGAGGACTTTGTTACTTTGGACAATCAATTTCCGGAACTCCACCTTGAGGACAAGGTGCTTATCGTGGGGGGGAGTATTGATAGGACCCAATTGCGTAAGGCCCAATTGGGCAAAGTTTATGTAAGAGATAAAAGGAGGAAAAGGGGGTTGGGGACCCAAGAGACTTCGGCCCAAGGGAACAATGATAACCAAGTGGTTATTGCTGAGTCACACAATCTGTTGGGAAGCAATGCAGTCCCACGCATGGCAAGTTAGTTAGAGGAGTGAGTATTAGTAAGGAAGTGGAGGGGGAGTGAAGGCACCAAGGGGTCATTCTGTTAGTTTACATCTTTTTCGGTGAGAGGGGCAAGGGCAACTCTTAATTTGCTTTTTTCTGTCTTTTCTTGTAAACATTGATCCATAGCAGCACTATGGAGAACCAGATATAGCTTTCTTTTATGTTGTAAGTCTGGAAACATCAATACTAAAGGCATATTCAGAGTTATTTTGCATTTAGTTTTTGTGTTTGTATCACATTCATCTTGGGTTGCTACTGGAGACTGAATTTTTTTTCTGTATTTGATGCAGGTAAATAACAACTTCCTTTCAGTTGGCAATGCAAATAAAGAAATCAATGTAAATATGTTTCCTATTTCTATTTTGTTTTATAATAGGGAAGGAAGTAACATTTTTGACAGCTTCTTTGGTGTTTATCTTAGTCATTTCCATTCTTAATCACTAAGACCTGAAATGTCATTGAAGTGCTGGTATTCTTTCTTCATAAAGTATGAAAAACAGTTTATTATTTGTTGTTTGGCACTACGGTTATGTTTGGAAGTTTTGGAGAGAATGAGACGGAATGGAAAAGAATATATGTTTGGATGATTAATAAGGGTAGAGATGGGAAGGTAATGTGGGTTATAAGTGGTTTACTATAGAATTTCTATATAACCCTTAACTTTTTTAAGTAACTCAATTTATGGGGGTAAAATAGTAAATGATAAATTTATGTTATCCCCCAATTTGGAGGGAACAAAAAGTCATAGTTTGAGGGGGAATGGCTCTCCAGACATTCCCTTCCCCTCCACAAATTCTTGAACTCCCATAAAAGGAGAATTATTCCCTTCTCCGAACAGATACTTAGATCATAAGATTTGTCAATTGATTGGGCTGTTAATTAAGTAAAGCTCCAAATCAGTGATGAGGAAAATTGTGTTTGTTCGGACAGTGGAAAAAGAGTGACAATGACAGTCAGCTGAATTCATGCAACATGTACTTCCATTTATGATATGATAAATATTCCCACCATTTAACTATTAGTGGCTTAGTGTCTATGCTATTACCTCTACCCTTTTCCCCTATAAAATCTATTCTATTATGTTTTTCTATTTCTTTCTTACATTTCTTATCATTGTGACTTATTATTTCAATTGATTTTTCTTAAAATTTGTATGATTTACCAGGTGTTCAATTTTAGCACTGGAAGGATAATTAATAAATCAGTATTTGACAGTGAAGTTACCTCTATGGACCATGATCATACAGGACATCTCGTATTTTGTGGAGATGCACGGGTGTGCTGCTCTATACATGGACATGTATATCCTAATTATTAGGTTTATCTCAATTTCTTTTTGCTTACTGGTTTGTATGTGCAGGGGTGTATATACTCAGTAAATATGAACTCCTACACAGGTGTATTATCCCGCGCTCATCGTCATCGAAGTAGCAGCAGGCACAAATCTCCTGTCACAACGGTGCAGTATCGGAGTTTCTCTCTACTGGCTCGAGGACCTGTGTTGTTGACATGTACTCAAGATGGAAATCTGTCTTTCTTCAGGTTTGAAAATATTTGCCATTAGTCTAAATTGCTTTCAGTTGTCTTCGTTGAAGTCTGCTTATTTTTCTTTGGAGCACTAATGTTGGTATATTATAGTGTGGCTTTGGAGATAAAAGGTTATTTAACTCTTCGATGCTCGCTCAAATTAGCTCCGCGTATACACAAAACTCAAGCTTCTTTCTGCCCTCTTCTTTCCCTTGAGAAAGGAGAATTCATAGGTATGTTGATATCATTGTTGATTGCTTCCTCTCTTTTTTTTTCTCTCGCTCTACTCTGTCTCTTGAAGGTCTTCCTAATTTTAATAATGCTGCGTCTACAAATTACACCCTGTCAAACCGGAAAATAAATTTTTGGTTTATGTGTATGCAGTCAAAACTCAAGAATTATATACTACCTTCCTTAATGAATAAAAGATTTTCAACATATATTGCTTGCAAATTAAGTTTTCTAAAATATCTTTGACTGCAGCGATATCACAGTTGTGCTGTCTTTCTAACATCCTCTGTTGTCATGTGAAGTTGCTGGAAGTGAGGATTCAAATGTCTATTTCTATGATTTAACACGGCCAAAGCATACATGTGTAAATAAGCTACATGTTAGTATTATTTCCATCTAAGGTATTCAAGTCACAATGAAGCTCAAAGTGATTAGAATTTTTATTATGCAGGGTCATCGGTTTCCAGTAATGGATATTGCTTGGAACCATGAAGAGAACTTTTTGGCTTCATCCGATTTTTATGGCGTAGTAATTGTTTGGAAGAGAGAAAGAACAGATCAAAATAAGAATATATAGTAATAGAAGTTTAGAGCAGATACTTGAGGGCTTGTGAAGATGGCATTCTTTACATTGGTTTCCTTTTTTCTTTTGATTTTTTCATCTTTCTTTTGTATCCTTTGTACTATTATTTTTTATTCTTTTATTTTTGCTACAAGGGACTTTGTATCAATGAAGTTAATCAATTAATCATTCATAACCTCAGAGGAAACAGACAACTCATCTTTAGAAAGTATATTCATGTATCTTGCTCGGAGGAAAAAATATTTTTTGTGAGATATGATTTGAGATTTTATATACCAAATTTGAGGGGTATATTTTATTGACACTGCACCATGTAATTTTATGCAATTAAAGAATAAGGGAAATGTTTCTAATTTAGTAGTTATTGGTTGAATATATGAAGTGTGGAAAGTCCTTTTTTTGTTTTCTTTTCTAATGCTTTATTCCTTTGCTTTTGCTTATTCTCATTTACTCTCTTACTCTCTCTCTCTAGTTCGTATGTAGCTCTAAGTATGAAGTTCAATCACATCATTAATATCTGAAATTTAGCTGTTTGAACCAAAAGAAGAATTAATTATCTCATTGGAAAAAAAATACTCCAAACTTATGTTGAAGAAGGCAAAAACATCTTGAGCAGTATGAAATTCAGTCTCTAAAATGTTACTGATATTATAGTGCAACTAGAGGTATTTTCTCCTCTACCCTAATGCAGGATTTGAACATTAGTTCCCATTAAATTTTGAATGTTTGTTTTATTTTTAATTTTTTTTAATGTAGTTCTAGCTTTCTTATATAAAAAATTATAACAGAAATTAGGAAGCTTCTCCATCTCATATTTAGAGACAAACAAACACATCCTCCTTTTTCAAAAGAATCGGGATAAATTCTCAAACAAAACATTTGAAACATTTCGAAACTTATCTCTACGGTAAAATAGAAAACTATAATTTTCTTATTTGTTTGATTAGGAGGTTTATTTTTTATTTTAAGCTTTTTTTTCTCCTTATAAGTAAAAGCTAGGTTAAACAGACTTTTATTAAAGCTCTTATAATAAGAAGAGATTTTTTTTATAATGAAAAAAAGAGTCAAAAGCTCCTATGAAGAGTTTATTTTAGTTTTATCAGTTTTTTTTTAATTTGAGATTTTTTTTTTAAATGAATAGCTTGTAAGCTAATTTTTTTATAAAATCATCAAACCTTTTCTAACTTTATTTTTAAAGTTCTTAGCTTTAGTTTAAAAATAACTTTTAGTTTAAAAAAAGGGTACTAAACACAGCTAAAAGTTTCCATTGAAAACTATAATTTTTTAATGAATTTTTTTTAATTGTATCAATTTTTTTGAAATGTGAATTCTTTTTTAAATGAACAATTTATATAATCACTAAATAGCTTGTAATTTTATTTTTAAAGCTTTTTTTTTGCTTTAGTTTAAAAGTAGCTTTTAGCTTAAAAAATAGATAAATAGATAAATAAAAGATGTATATTTTGAATTTATTTTTTACTTCTTTTGAATCCAAACTTAGTGGATCCGAAAAATGTAACATAAAAGATGAATCTTATAGAACATGAAAGTTTAATTTTCCTCAAATAATTTGTATATTTTAGACACATTTATATCCACGCATTCCTCAAACAAATAGCAAACTAAGAGGAAAATGTTAAACGTTTTGTTAATTTTGAATAATTGAGAAAAAAACTAAGAACAAAAAAAAGCCAACCCATGGCAATGTGCAACTAAAGTTACAAAGCTTTAACTTAACCGAGGTAGGAAAAAGCTAACATAAGTGACAAAATTCATATCATACAAAGAGTTAACTATGATTGGAACCATTTTCTAAGCTGTTTAGAAGGTTTCTTCTCTCCATCATTCCCTTGGGAACCCTTATGTGAGAACTTGGATCTATATTGTTCTATAAGCATGTCAAGCTTATCTACTACATCTTTCCCTACCGAATCTTTATTCTTCTTAGGCCGTTTCTTAGAAACCTTTTGACCTGCTTGTTCTTCTTGGTTTTGCATCTTCCTTTTTCTAAATCCAACATGATCTTTGTTTCCTGATTTTCTTTTGTTAGTGTCAATGGAAGTGTCTTCACCTTCAAGTGTAAATGCAAAGTTTATACAAGTCAATGAAAGACAACATTAGATTAAATAGAAAAAAGGGTACAGAATAGTGCCACCCTACAGTAATAAGAAATGGATGTTACCAGGATTTTTGTTGAGAACTCTCAGAGCCACAAGGGCATGCTGATGCTCAGAAAATTCAAGAAAGGCAACTCCACGTGAATAATGTTTTTGAACAACCTTTCCATTCTTTCAATCTTTCAAAAACTTTATCTGGCATGTTGTTTTTCAACTAGTCTTGTATATTTTCTACTTCCCACTGATGTCTGGCATGTTGGTGCTGCCGCAATGGTTGAGCATCATCAGCACTTGAACTTCCAGCTATGATTGAAACAGCCCCAACCCCAGGCATGCCTGAACTTCCAGCCACACTTGACTCAAACCCTGGAATACTTGAACTTCCAGTTGCCACATAACCATCAAAACATTTGATTGAAGGTTTCATCAATAATTTGTGGCACAT
>JAVKPL010011692.1:0-53488 GCA_032173675.1 Gastrolobium villosum | reverse complement strand
TGACAATAAACATATCTATTATGCAATATATATATATATATATCTATCTGATGTCAGTCGGAGACAACAATGTATGTGTTATGTTTTTCTTATGTGTTTTTTTCTTACATAATCGTTAGCTTTTTCAATCCTTTTTTATTGTTCGTTGATGGTTTGGTTTACTCTTTTGAAGTTGGTAAATATTATATAATCATTCGGGTTCATGAGATTGGGTTGGTGAGTACCTATGAGTTATATAACTGGTGCCATGCTATCACTTATTCATCTATAAACCTAACATTTATACTGTGTAGAATTTGTACAAATAGTATGTTGCTGATAAATATTTCTGAAGTCATAGCATATCAGATTCTTGTTATTTATTGTTACCACTTTCTTTTTTGGGTAATATTTTCTCATGTTGTATGAGACAATTTGTCTCATGTAACACAGAAAAGTGGGTAGGACCCACTAAGAAGAGGAGAGAGAAAGGAAAAAAGTGGGTCCCATCCACTTTTGTGTGTTACATGAGACAATTTTGTCTCATGCGACATGAGAAAAACATTTCCCTTCTTTTTTAATATAAATTGTTATTAGAATAAACCTGTTTTAAATTGTGTTGATATTGATCTCATTTTAAATTATTTTAGTTATTGTATAGTTTTAATTTTATTATAATAAATGGGGGATTCGCAACAAGGAAATAAGAAAGCAAAGGACAAAGAGAGAAAGAGAAATAGGAATCTTGGACATGCATTATACTAATAAGTTGTTGCACCTCTTTGTGGATGTTATTAACAATGGATTGCGTGATGCTAATGGATCACTTAGCAACAAAATGTAGAAAGAGTGATATTTCATCTTAATGCAAAGACTAGGTTTCCTAAAACTTATAATCATTACTTGAGTCGGCTAAAATGGTTGAAGAACCAATATAACAAAATGTCGACCCTTATCTTAACAACTCTGGCTTTGGGTGGGACACAGTTACAAAGACGTTCACCGCTAGTGATGAAGTATGGGAAGATTACTTGAAGTTGAACTTATTAGTTCATAATTTTTTTTAATATATTAATAGCTTACTAGATTAGTACATTACATTATTTGCAATATATTAACAAAGAAAAATTTGTCATTTGTCAGTCTTATCCAAGTCATAGTAAGCTTTGTGAAAAGAGTGCCATTAGTTATGAAGAATTGAAGATTGTCTTTGGTGGTACAACTGCTACTGGGAATTGTTCCATTGCATTAGGCACTAATGATACCTATATTATAACTTTTGGAGAAGAGAATATGAATTTTAGGATGGAAAACTTTGTGTATGATCCTCTCAATGATGCCTTCATAGCACCAAATAAATATGAATATGTAACGTCCGGCTGCTCCAAGCATTAATGACTATCCCCACACACTAGCATGAGAATTTTCAGCATGTGTGTCCTCACTCGCACACTTCCCGAAAAAACTTCCCAGGAGGTCACCCATCCCAGAATTACTGCAAGTCAAACACACTTAACTATGGAGTTCTTCCATTATGGGCTACCAAAAAGTATATGCATCTTGTTAGTATAGATAGTACCAATTAATTCTTATAAGTTATCCTCAATTATACTGTCATATACCAGCACAGTCTCTGGAATCTCTCTCTTTCGAGTGTTGATTCGATTCATTCATGTATGAATCATGTACCCCCGCCGCTTGAAGCCTGCCAGGAGCCGCTCCTTGTCTGTGCTCTTGCGCACCATGCCTTTGTGCACCAGCGATTACTTCCCGACTTCGTCAGCGCCCGGGATGTTACAACAACAATTTTTCAATTTCAATGCAAATTGAAAGATTTTCTAGAACTTTAGCTTGATTGTTGGTCCCAACGGAGGTAGAAACCCCTTCATATTCGAATCTACTTCGCTTATTGCAACTTGCTTTTTTAATGTGAACCTTCGAATCTAAAGGGAATGTGATGGTGCCCATAATTACTACAAGTTAAGCACGCTTAACTATGGAGTTCTTCCGTTATGGGCTACTGAAAAGTAGATTCACTTTGTTAGTATAAGTAGTATCAATTAATTCTTATAAGTTATCCTCAACCGTACTATCCTATACCAGCATAGTCTCTAGAATCCCTCTCTTGCGGGTGTTGATTCGATTCATTCATGCACCCCTCTGCTGGAAGCCTGCCAAGAGTCGCTCATTGTCTGTGCCCTTGTGAAGCATGCCCTTGTGCACCGGCGATCACTCCTCACTCTCGTCAGCGCCCGGGATGTTACAAGCCCACCAACTTCCGCTTAGTTCGTCCTTGAACAACACCGTACTGGAAAAGTGGCATGTTCTGATACCACTTGTTGGAAAGGTAATTGAGTTTAGTTTAACATACTAAAAGATGGGAAATTAATAATATGTGGGTCACGCCCAGTATTAAAAAGAAAGAAGCATACTCAGAATTAGGAAAATGGAAAAAGTGAGATTTATGATAAGTGGGTTTATGGGAACCTCTTAGTAACTTAAAATAAGTAATGTATGATAGTTAAGCATGTATTATATTAATTTCGCGTTTAGTTTTCAGTTGCGATCACAGTTTGTATCATTACGTATTATTATTGTTTTAAATTGCATACGTAATGAAAAGGAAAAAGTTTACTCGTATTTTTAAATAAACTGATGTGATTGTAACTGTGCTTAATATCACAATAAAATGTAACAAACTGTTATGTAAGAAGTGAAAATGAGGATTAAAGGGTAAGATTAATGAAAATCCTAAGTTTTGGGTTAAAATACGTAAGAATGGTAAAATGGTAATTTAATAAATACGCAACCCTAAACTGTAAAATGATATAATAAGGCCTCAAATGAGAGAAGTAACCCTGGAAATGGATTCAGAACAAAAATTGAGTGATTAAGGAAGTTTTTGGAAATATGATGAATTGTACTTTTACCGGATGAAAATATTGTGGTACAGTTGCACCGAAAAATGTTTCTAGTGAAATTTATGTTCTAGGTTGGAGTATAAGTTGGAAAAGTACTTAGGGTCAAGAAATATAACTAGTGATATTATTTTGATGGATTTTAAGATTTTTGGGGAAACATACCAATGGTGCACCACTAGGGGTATAATTGTAATTTCACACGATAATAGGGAAAAATTTTCAATATTAAATTTCAGATTCATTTGTACAAGTCATTTGATTGTGGGGTCCACTTGTACACATGGCTAGACAGTTAAATGACTTAAAAATACATAAAATTCTCTCTCCTCCCTCACACTTATAGCAACGTCCCCCTCAAAATTTAATTTTGAAACCGTAACCCTTTCCCCATTATTACATAGCTTGAGCTTTCATTTTGAATTCTAGACATCTTTAGGCAAAACATTGAACATGAAACTTGTTAGTCTTGAGCTTGTGAGTATCGTTCATGTTTTGAACTTTTGATGAAAATGAGTGTGTGAGGAGATCATTCCTTGGAAGAGAGGACGATTTTGGTGCTAAAGGTGGTGATTGAAGGTGGTCTTGAGTCATCTAAGACTTGAAACTTCAACCTTGGAGCAAATGCAAGACATTGGTGGTGAGTTTTCCTAATTTGGTTGAGTTTTCATGGAAATCTAATTTTGTGATGTGTTCTTGAATCTTTGAATGTGGTGGGGCTGTTTTGGTGGATTTTATGATAATACTCCTTTGAAAAATAATGATATCATTGACAAATAAAACGTAGAAATCAAATAAAAACTTTGGTGTGGTGGATGATACTTGGATCGAAATTTATGATGGAAAAAGTGATGAATTGTATAGTGAATTGATATTGAGATGGTGGAATAGTTTTGATGACAGTTTATGCTTAATTTTGATGATGAGTTATATATATTTGGTATAATGGTGTTGAATTAGAAAGGGGTCCTTGATGATTGATAATTATAATTGTAATACTGAATTTTCTAACTGAACATAGTTTATATTTTCGCTCATATCTTGAGCTATAGACCTTGGATTTGAACATTCTTTAGTATTTTGTCGTAGGGGACTTCCACTGGAGAGGCCTTCTTAGGGAGTTCCAGTTGGCCTGGGGCCATAGAGTTATGATCCGTTGAGAAGCACTCTAGGAATGTCTCAGGATTTATAGTTGTTGGGTGCCTTGACTGATATCCCGGGGATACATTATTGGATGAGAGCCCGTATGCCGTATGTCGAAGGCCATTGGGCTGTATGATTGTGTATGATATGTGTATAGTGCATTATTATGATTTTACATCTGAGTGAGCCATTGGGCGGAGTGATCTTCCAGAACCTTTGGATTAATGATATATATTTGTATATCTTACTACGCATTATGGGGCTATGTTTCAGGTGATTGTAGCGGTGTTGGAGTCTTGGGTAAGAGGCCCACAGGTTGAGGACATGGAGAGCATATGGAGTGCATTATTTTTTATGTTATTTTGCATTTTGGGTTGTATTGGATAGACTAGACTTAGAGTATGAACATTTTATATTGCATCTGTGATATGTACCATGCTTTTATTGTTCATGTTGTATTTTGGCTAAGTCTAGTGTTGTATAATTATTGTTATATTTGGAGCATTTTAATTGTAGTTATATTTGATATTTAGAAAATTGTAATTCAAATTATGATAGACCTTGTAGTAAAAATGTATATATGTGATGGAGGGGTCATAGGCCTATTATAGGTTATGATGATGTTGTCCAATGATTTAAATGCATGAAATGGAAATATGTGATTAAAATGAGTTTCAAGAGGTTTAATAACTAAAAATGAATTACATTGTGAGTTAATCAAGTAAATGATGTAAATATATTGTAGGTTGTAAGAGCACCAAGGTTTATTGATCCTTTAGTGCCACCCTTGTCAATTAGGTACCATTTGATGATATAGGATGCACTTTGATAAAGTGGGGTTAGTTAATAAAACAAAAGAGATGCCGTCGAATTTTCAAAGAAATGATCAGTTTTTAGGCCAAATTTGGGAGTGCATATCTCCCTCCACAGAAGTCCAATTGGGACGTGTCATACACCATTTTAAAGCTTGAGATGTCAGATATGTTTTCCTAAAATTTGGTACTATTTAGAGTTGTATAGCATACTCTTGGATGAAGAGAACACAGACTGCCCAATCTAGTCAAGTGAAGGGGCTATTCGAGTCCCCTATTTCAAGAAATTGTTTCTAGCTCAATTCTTACTCAATTTAGGCTTATGAAACATAAAATTAAAGCTCAAGTTTGAGAGAAATTGGTTGAGTAAATCATTGGAAATTTCAAAAATGGTGAGGGATGTTTGGTGATCCGTTTGGAGTTGGTTGGCAGCTTTGCTTGTCCAACTTCAAATGGTTATAACCAGAGCTAGAAAACTCCAATTGAGGCGTGCGACACCTTATTAGAAAGATAATCGAGTCTAGTTTAATATAATAAAAGATGGAAAATTAATAAAGTGTGGGTCACACCTAATAATAATAAAGAAGAAGCATACTCATAATTAGAAAATCGAAAAAAGTGAGATTTATGCTAAGTGGGTTTATGGAAACCTCTTTGTAACTTAAAATAAGTAATGTATGATAGTTAAGCATGTATTATATTAATTCCATGTTTAGTTTCAGTTGCGATCACAGTTTGTATCATTATGTATTATTATTGTTTTAAATTGCATACGTAATGAAAAGGAAAAGGTTTACTCCTATTTTTAAATAAACTGATGTGATTGTAATTGCGTTTAATATCATAATCAATGTTAACAATTCCGATATATAATGGGTTGTTATAGTTGCTAGCAATTTTGAAAAATATATCCAATATAATGGAAAAAAGAGAGAGATGGAGAAAGAGAAAGTAATATTTAGGATGCTATAACAGAGATTGCAAATTAGGTAAACATTTCCTAGTGGATTATGGATTTCCCAATCGATGCCAATTCTTAGCTCCATTTCGAGGTGTGCGATATCATCTGGAAATTTTAAAGGTCATGGTAATGACCCTCAAAATGCAAATGAATTTTTCAATCTTTGTCATGCATCATTGGCAAATGTAATTGAGAGGATATTTGACATTTCTAAATCATGGTTCACAATTTTTTAGTCAGTACCTCCGTTTCATTTAAAACACAAGCAAAGCTTGTTTTAGCATATGTAGCACTACACAACTTTCTTCGCAAAGAATGTCGTTCAAATAATTTTCAATTGAACCAATAGATGCATCTTCATATTTATTATCACCAGTTACTGAAGAAGATAATTTTCAACCCATTGGTCAAACTCAAGAGTAAGAACTATGCTAATGAGTGGAAGGCTAGTATGGTTATAGATATGTGGAGAACTGATGCTTAGTAGAACATCAAGTTACATCAGAATACCGATTGAGAAAATTATATTAGGTTTTACTTTTTTTAATTAATATCGATGCAGTTATTTGTTATTTTTTTATTGATTCTTGTAATTATGAATGTTTGTTAAAATTTCATATGATTTTTTGAAGTCTTATAAATTCATGTTGTCCTTTCAAATTTTATAAATTCTAATATAATCCTTTAAAATCATATCTTATAAAATCTTGATTGTAAAAAAAGTCTTTAAAGTCACTATAATTCTATATAATCTTTTAAAATCTTAATCCAATACACTCCCTAATATTACTTAAATATAAGATATTGTGAGTAATTTTTTCATGTCTATTCTACTAATTCCTTTTAATATTGTTGAATTATAATTATAAAGAAGAGAGAGAAAATATGAATGTCAGTTAATATTGTGATCTAGCGGGTATTGGAGCGACATGGATAGGACAGACATAAAAAAATAGTAGATATAATAAATATCCTTTCTTTTATTTTTGTCTCTTTGAAATATAAAGTATAATGAATAATGATATTAAATATTTAGTTTATCATTTTCAAAACTTTATGAACATTGTATTTTTTTTTTCATGTCTATGCCAAAATTGTCATTGTATTTTTAAGGAGTTTGTACGGTTCGGTTGGAAAAAATAGAACTGTCAAAATGGGCCAGTCCGGCCCATTAGGCCCTCGCCCGCATATTAAACAGCTCGAACGGGCTTAAAAATTATATAACCCCATGGGTTAGGGTGGCCCGCGGTCCAAGAATCAATTATAGCTTATGTAACATGAAATAAACTTAGAGATATAACCTATTTAACAAATAATAAGTTAAATGATCTTATATGTACATGTTCAAAATGTAAAATAATAAAATATAAGCTATAAAAAATAATGTGAATTATTATCGAGAAAACTGCCAAAAATATAATAAGGTGGCGTTTGGTTGAGGAATTTTTTTTATGAATACTAGGGAAATATGATTACTAGGGAAATAGTTGGGAAATGAGTTTGGTAGGAAAATGTAAAAAAGTTATTTGGTTGGGAAAATTTTCACTAGGGAAATTATGTAACTTTTGTAAAGTCTATGTTTGGCTTTTGGCAAAATATAGATGGGAAAATAATTGATATTACGAAAATAACCTTGTTTTTAAAAATTACCAAATGGGTGTCACTTGTGGGTTCTCCAACATATCCCCTTTCATTCTGCACTATCTGAGTTACCCAAACCAACTGAATTGAAACTGACCGAGTCAGCCAACTCAGCTCCGAACTGAGTCATGTTTCAACCTAGCACCAACAACTTGAGTTTATCTCTCTCTGCATGCTCATCCAATTTTATATATCTTGTGTTGCTGCTGATAAAATGCGAGAAAACGAACTTAACAATTCGGTTTCCATTGTTGCTGCTAAGAAAATACTAGATATGCCAGAAGCAATGAAAAATCAAGACTATTCATTCACACAAATTACTATTCCAAAGCAATACCATTTGCATCTTTATCTCACCATGAAAAACGATAATTAATGAATAATACATTCTTAACCATTCACCTTTGCATGAGCGAGACTATAGCTTTCTAGCATTAAGAGGTATAACAACTATAGAGCAAAAACGTCAAAGATCCAGTTTAATTGGCAGTATTAGTGGATATTATGGTAAAATTGATGAAGAACAACACTATGCAAAATGGAATAATGAATATCCCCAAATCAAAAGAAATAAAAGGAGGTCAAACACTGGGATTTTCACTTCTCTTTACCCTACATGTTATAAATGTCATCTCCTAGGATTATATCATACCAAGCATGTCTATTAGTATAATTCTTAATTTATTTACATTGGAGGCTCTTGGATATCAAGCTAATCATATTCCCTATCTTATTACCATTTATATTTTACTTTTCACACATTTAACAGGTGTGGATTATCATTATCACATGTTGGAAGCATGGAAAATCTTGCTTTAACATGTATAGCTCATAACAAACATGCATAATAGTCATCTACTATAACTTGAAAGAGTACCCGTTCCCTTCCCCCACAACATGGTTATGACTAAAATAATAGTCAAGCACAATTAACATATAACAACCCAACATAAGATTCTTAATGAAAATTGAATCAACAGCTTCCACATAAACATGGAACAAGTTGAACATTAGAAAAGTAATACAAATCTCTTATTCTTTAACTTCTTACTCATGTCCAACCAAGTTCACAACCTTTTGTCAGGAAAATTTACACATCACACAAATAAAATAAAAGCCTTGCACTACTATCTAGAGAGTCCAATATTTCTCCAACTAAAAATTTCAAGTGTATGTAAATATGAGAGAGAGAGAGGCATCACTGTCAAGATAACTGGCAAGTGAAGTAGAAAAAGATTATGAGAGCGAAAATGTTTCTTTACCTTAATCTCTTCTAAAGCCCGAGGAATCCCTTTGAAACCTTTCGATGAATATTGATTCTTATCATATGATAAAAAAATTACATTAAGATAAATATTTGAAAAAAAGATCTTTTGTAAAAAAATACATGCAACGACGTTGAACCCCTGAAAATCCCAAATGGGTTGTTCATATCAGAATCAGAAAACCAATTGTAAATGAAAAAATATCGACATTGACCCAGAATTAAGTTTTGTTTTTCTTGCATTTTCTTAGTCAACTTGGCGTTTAGTTATAGAGAGAGAAAAGACTAGTCATTCAGTAAATCAGGATCTCTCAAAACAATCTCGAATATTCATAGAGTTCCCATAATTAACTCACATCACAATATGCCAAGCAGTTTAATAAATTTAAAATTCACACCAAGTTAATACTGTCAATTTGTAAGATTTGCAATTGATCATCAAGAACACCTGGTATATGCACCTTATATATTCGAATTGGTCAAAAATAGAGTACATGATTTTAACAGAACAACACACACAAAACAAGTAGTAATTATTACCTCAGAATACGACCATATTTACCAACTGGAGATGGTTTTTTTCCGTCAAAAGCATCAAGCTAGGCATCTGTGACACCCTCCCCTGTATGCATCAAAGGGAGATGCCTGCTAAATCTTATTAGAGTCGCAACGATAACGTAATCAATTCAGTAAATACGTTTGAAGTCACGTGATAAAGGATGGTATTAAAATCGAATTACATAGGTAAAACAACTAGAGATTTAATAAAAACCTTTGAAGATGAAATAGTAAATTTTTTAGAAAAGCTGTTTGTCTCAAAAAAATTATATAAAATCGAGTTTACAAGCTTTTGAAATTTCACCTTGCTACGAAGAAAGTAGACATCTGGGGCTTTACGTACATATAAAATTTACTGCATTTGGAGATCTGTAGCTCCGGAAACAAAACTCGTTCATGTTAAATTAGAGTGAAAATCCGAATTTCATACATGCAGAAATTGTTTTTGGAGAAATTAAGTACCATAGGCTAATTGAACTCAGATTGCTTCTAATAAAAATTCAACTACACATGATCTAGTTATGGCTAATGAGTAGCCATCATTTTGCTACATATTTTTAGCCAACTAAACCATACTTTGCCTTCAGAAATTTAACTTGTTGAAGAACTAAAATTTCGAACACGAAGTAATAAAGTACATGGTTACATAAGTTCCATACAAAAAAAAAAAACATACCATAAAACTCATGCTACATCAAGGTTCCACAACAAAATAGAACACGAATTCATAATTTGTCGATCTTCAAAATATTACATCGAATTCAAATGTTCAACACTCAAGCCAACCAAAAGCATTGAACACATAGTAGCATTCCCAAACAACAATTAACTCAAACAGATTTTTTTCCAAGAAAATACTCCATCAAATACTTCTACGTCCTCCTGCAATTTTATAAAATTGAGCTCCAAAAGGGGTGAGAAAATTCTCTGTAGTGTGATAGAAAATCCAATAATGCAACAATATTAATTTAAATACAGAATTTATAAAATGCCGCATCATCAAATAAATTTCGAATAGATTCCAAAATGCAACAGAATGTGTATATAACGCCAGAATATCGTATGTTTCTAGCACTAATGTGCACATACTAACTGAACTCAATGGAAATTCCATTTGGCCCTTACAGAGGGGAATTCTAATTGAGGCATATGCGAACTGAGCTACGGTTCCTTCTCCCTGGTAGCTGAGGGATGCCTATATGATGAATGCTCAAACACATGCTTCATTTTATTAAATTTTTGGTTTTCCAAACTGCATGTACAATGATGTATGCTATGCTATATTTTGCTTCGCACACACATGACAATAGGTTTGGTGTATGATGTTCATGAGCATGACCAAAATTCAGAATCAGAAAATCATAGTTCTCTTAAACTATATCACCAAAATCTTTGAAACAGAATGTTTCCCAAGACCGAAATCCAATAGGTCACCTTCAAGTCATATTACAAATCATTTCAAACAGAGTATTATTGAGACACGTGAGTACATATCATAAATTCATGACCTAAATTAATAGTCACAAAAGGTTAATCTACCAAACACTTACCTTGAAGCTTTAAATTTTTAACCAATATATCCCCAAGTCAATCAAATCTTCTTGAGGCTTGTGAACCTAATCAATAAAGTACAAATTCAGAATTCTAATTTATTTTCCTATAAATCACATGTAATTCCATTCCTTCCAATCCTTGAATTTAATCGAATTTCATGCTTCTAACACTAAGTAAATTTTCTGACTTAGGTTTAATTTACCAATTGTTAGTAAGTGACATACCCATAGTTTCCTATGTATATGTTTTCGATTTTTAGGCCATCATCTTGGTGTTTCTACTTTCATTTAGTATCACATTACCGACATGGTTTAGGTGTGAGCTAATTAGAATTTTAGCATGCTGTCTACACAATTTCTAACACATGCAAAACTTGGTAATTTCACTAATCCAAAGGAACAGTCTAGAAAATGATGAGGAGCTATCTTCCCAGCTCAAACTCGGTTTTGTGCTTGCATGCACCAAGAGACTATGATGTTTTCCAACTAAATAGAAAAGAGGGAAGGAGAATGACAAAAATATGTCCTCCTTGTTTACATTCAAAAGCCGAAACAGTGAGGGGTGAGAGGGAGAGCTTGATTTTTGATTTATACCTTCTTGCATGTACCCAAGTGCTCACAAATCGGTCGGGGAAAACAGCCACCAAGGGATGAGCAAGAACCCTCACACTCCTACTATCCAAGAACTCGAGTTTTCAGCTGCATGCAAGGGGAACACTCCATCAAAACCGAATGGAGTAGATAGAAACAAGAGGATAGTGAAGACACTTTGCCTCCTTGAACTTGAGGTTTGGCCGAGCAATGGAGAAGGAAGAGGAAAGTAGCTTAGGTGATGAGGTTTTTCTCTTTGGGGCTTGCGACTTTGAAAGGAGTTGAGAAGGAGAGTATAAGGCTGATTTTAATTCTGAACCAAAAGACAAGCAAATCAGATTTCTTTTTCTCTTTACAAGGCGCATAGGATGGAGAGATAAAGATGGATAAGTGGTTACTTCTTGACCACTAAGGAGCAAGCATGCAGATTTCTTAGGATAAGCTAATGGATTAACCAAGGATCAGGAGTAGGAAGGATTGGGCTGACTTAAGTCCTCAAATAAGGAGCTTGGGCCGTCGCCCTTTAAGACGAAATTGACCCAATTTAATTGTCTAATGCACATTATTTCATGTAACTACTAGGTAGTAACTAGGATTTTTGTATGGAGTAATTAAAATTAATCCTATCCTACTTATACTTGTATTTCGATTTCATAACATGCATTCACCTCCATATTTCCTAATATATGCGGGTTGTTACAGCATCTGTTTTTTTTTTCATTAAATAACTAGGATTTTTTTTCTTCAAATGAGTTCAATATAACCATATTATCAACCATGTAAATGCCACACTATAATATAAAGGGAATAAACAAAGACAATTTCTGAGAATACCGAGAAGCTACACTTCGAAACAAACCATCATCAGCATGAAGAAATTAGGGTTATAAAGCTCAAATCTAAAAAATAAAATGAAAAATACTGACTCTGAACTACATAAAGCACACTAGAATGCATATAATCATGCAAAAAATATCTTAACCAACCTAAGAAAAGAAAGCATATTAACTTGTGAATTAAATTGATTATTGAAGCATCCTTATATTGGAGCTAACATACATCAAATCTTGCTCTGTTAATTCACTTACAAGATAAAGAAAAAAAGAAAAAAAAAGAAATAGAAGAAAAAGAAGAAGGAAACCATACTCTGTGAAGAAGAAGAGCTGGGTGAAGAAGAATAAATTGGAAGAAGAAAACCATGACAATAAAGAAAAATGAGAAATTGGGGTTTTAGGGTTTGAAAAAAAAAAAGAGAGTGGGTTGGCGCGTGGTTAACCCCACCCTAACCCAAAAGAAATGAGGGTTAATGGGGCAAGGGTCAAAAATAACACTCCCATATGTGGGCTGAAAAAAAGGGTTAAAAATTGGGGCTGTAGGACCCAGCCCGCGGGGTGGGGTCTGTTTTGACAGCTCTAGGAAAAAATAAAATAATTTGGTTTGGAAAAATCAAACCAATTTTAAAGAATAGTTTACTTTAGATCTTAAATCGATTCGGAAAAAAATATTTAATTTTTAAATTAGTTTAAAAAATATTGTATGATTTAATTTAGTTCACCAATAGTTCGATGAACCCATTTTAAAAAAATAAAATCAATTCTTGAATACATTCATAAAAGAAGAAAGATATTACATCTACTTTTTATGCCTATTTTATATATATATATATATATATATATATATATATATATATAGGGAATAAAATGTCTGCTGTGACTTCAGATAACACTGTCTGCTGTGCATTTAAACGGGGTCGTTTTGGTCCTTTTCAAAAAATCAAATTGCGCAACTCTTCCCTGTTCATCTCGCTCACCTTCTTTGTTCTATTTTGTTTCTTCCTTCATAAGCGATAATGTTATATAGTTGTTTCTTCCTGCGCTTCCTTGTTGAAGCCTAGGGTTTTTGTTTCAATCATCTTCATCTTTGTCTTTGGTACGTGAGGAATTTCAATTCTTTCGCTACTATATAATCTTTTGCGCAGATTTGTGATTTGGGTGGTTGCTATAATTTACAGGGTTTTTCTTGTCTTCTACATTGATGCTCATCTAAGTTGATTAAGTTGATATTGGACCATAGTTTTTAATCCATAGTAATTTAGATATGTCGTTTCGTGTGAATGATGATCCTTTGATATTTTACTTTGTCTTGTTTTGCCATTCACCTGTTATTGTGGTACTGCTATACCAACCTAGTATCAGTTAATCATTTGAGGAAGAAAAAAAAAACAGAGCAATCTCACCCACATGCCCTAACTCTCGAATTTAATTTTAATTCTTTTGTAAAAGAAAAAAAAAATGAGTGAAACTATTCTTATTGTTGTTGATGCTGCAATTGGTAACTTGCTGCAAGGATGGGATAAAACAGTAGTCCAGGCCTAGAAGGTGCTACTGACATCAGTACATGCTGTAATATCAAGAAGATAAAACAGTTTTATCAGTTTATCAAAAAAAAAATCAATTTTATCATACATGTCCAATTAAGTCCCCTAAACACCTTCCCAAATTTTGGAGCATCTGGAGGGGTGATTCTTCGGAGGATATCTACCTTCCAAATACAAAAAAGAAATAAATATAAGGCTGAATTGTAGGGATATATAGCCTGCCATTACTTAATATCAAAGATAAACTACTACAACCACATCTGCCATTACTTAATATCACAAGATGAGTCATACCATAATTGACAGCATAAGAGTTGAGATCGTACTCACCATAATCAGACCAGAATAGGTAGAGCTGTAATAGGCCATGCTTCATCAAAGACTGAAGATGGAACCTTCAAAAGAGGTTACTTCAATAGCAAATATGACAAAGGTTCAGGATCAAGTTTGTTGGGAAAAAAAAGGGACATAACCATCCAATATCTTCGACTTATAATATATGTTCGGTGGTGATCAAAGAATGCTTTTTCCCTTTACATTTATTTTTTGTTTTTTGTTTTTTTTTGGAAAATAACATTTAATGTTATTTCAGTTCACGGTAAGTCTCCCACCAAACTCAGAATTCTTATCTAAGCTAAAATGCCCACATGCAACTAAGCAAGGAAAGAGTAAAGCTTACTTTATGAAATATTGACAATAAGACAATAGTTGGTGGTGCCACACTATTGAGGCAGAACCTATTATAAGACCTGCAACTTACAACAGCTTTGTTCACAGAAGAACATATGGAAAGAAGCACCTACTTAATATGTTTATGATGAAACAGGTCCTAAACATCATGTGAATCACCTACTTAATATCCTTCAAAAATATATAGGACCTGTTTAGCACCTCTCAAATCTGCCAAGTAGTTCATAACATAGTAGTGAATCACCAGCTACATAAATGGGTAAGAATTGATCTTTTAAGTCTCCAAGGCTGTGAAAAAAAAAACTGAAATTTGTGTAGCTAATATTCCGTACTTGTGGCCTCAAACAGCTCTATCACGTAATCCCCATAGGTTCTATTTTAGTGCTAAACCAAGTAGGAATATTCGATGGACAAGTTCTAACCATATATGGATATGCATTTCTCATAAAATGATAAGTCAATGCCAATAAAAGCCTAAAATAATGCTAAACAATTTACAAAAAAATAAATAAATAAATAATGCTAAACAATACATACCAAGCCTTAGCAATGAAGTCATTGAAAGTCATCCCTTCCATTTAAGCTGTTATGAGCAGAGACCCTAGAAGCAGAAAAAACTCAAAAAAGGAGAAAGATGAGTACCTTCCTCGGGTACCAAGTCTGAGGAGTAGCCACAATAGTAGCGAAAGAACTACAATTCATAGATAAATTCACGTGCCAGATATACGAAGACAACTATGAAAGAAGAAACAAAATAGAACAGAAGGCACGTGAACCAGATGAACAAGGAAGAGTTGCGCAATTTGATTTTTTGAAAAGGACCAAAACGACCCCGTTTAAAATGCACAGCAGACACTGTTATCTGAAGTCACAGCAGACACTTTATTCCCATATATATATATATATATATATATATATATATATATTTCTATTATCTTTAGATCACAATTGAAAAAAAAATGATGGCTCATCCAAAAATTATAATTCTTTAAATGCAGCTGAAATCAATTTTCCTAATCCCACTTAATAGTCTTATTTAAAATATAAGTATTTTCCAGTCAATGTAGATAAGTTATCTATATTGAGTCCAAAATGATGTCGTTTCGAGTTGAAAATCAAATTATTTTTGTAATTATAATTTATGTCAGGGTAGTAATAGTCTTTCTCATGATAATTTTTTAATTTTTCAACCCAAAACGATGTCGTTTTGGGAGTGAACGAAGATAACTTATTTATATTAAGGGTAGAAACATTAAACCTTTCCTTAATCTAATAAATGCAAACACTAAGGTGGTGTTTGGTTGGGATAGTTTTCAGCGGATATCTATGTTTCTCAAGTATGGCTTTTAGAAACACCATGTTTGTTTCAACATATTTTCTCTAAAAATCCATCTATCCAGGAAGTATGGATTTATGAGAAACATAGATATCATCACTGTTCAAAATCCAATTTGAAGGTGAGATTTTTCGGAAAACCGATTATCTCACTTTTAATGCACTGTTGATTTCATAAAATTACCTAATTTTTCCCCCACCAATTTTTTTTTTTTTTACATTTTTCTACCTATTTCACTTCATCTCACTTTCCAATCATTTCTCTATCTATTACATTTCCCTACTATTCCAAAAAAAATTCCCATACCAAACGCCCCCTAAAGGGTTTTTTGGTAGGATGACATATTTTAATTTTGCGATAAAGTAACCCCGGCAATGTGAAATGGCCAGGTTTGATAGAAGGGAGTCGAAAACTTGTCGTGGAAAGTATGGGTTCCCAGTATTCACTTTAACACATGAAAATGTCAACCAAGATTCCCCTTGAAGATGTGATATTTCAGGATTCCAATGAAGTGGTAAAATGTTGATTGTATTTTTGGTCAAAATTACCCTCTATCCTTCGTGCCCTAGCTTTACTACTGAAACAAAATCCATTTGCTTGAAAAAGGAAGCCTTGGTCTGAAAGAAGAGTTTCTCGATTGAACTGCAATCCATTCACCCAGTGTTGACAAAGAATATTTGGTGTGAAACTTGGCTAATCGATTTTTGTAAGGAATGTGTTAATATCATTCAAATATAACTGAGGTTAAACCCTACACCTTATAACAAAATTGTTGTCAGTTAAATCACTATTTATGAAGGTTAAGTGATTAAATAATTAAACCTTTTGTAATGAGTTTTCTTATGGTGATATTTTTCTTTCTATAAAAAACAAATAAATTAACAGGGTAATTTCTTGACAACATTGTTAAGTGAAGTCTATCCATTATTTATGCCAACAGTTAATAAAATCGAAGGTCCCTGAATGCTAGCAGTTCAACAAATGAAATACAAACATAGAAGGAAGCTCGTATTTTTGAATGTACCTGAGGCCAAACCTTTTTTCGAAGGTCTATTTTCCAAGAAATAAAGCTCAAGATATGGAATTTCTGACTTTCCAAACCCTAAAACAAGGACTGATAGTGAAAAACCACACTAGATGAAGATGAATAGAGTACTGCAAGAAGTGGAGACTGGCTTTTGGAGTCCTCTGCTGGCTAATGTGGAGAGAGAGGAACAATATGGTTTTTAACTTAACCAGCTTGAAGCCCCAGGATGTTTGTAACCAGGCCATCTGCATCATTAGGAGTTTTGAACAAGATGAAGGTACCCTCCTAGCTGCGGGGCTGAATCCTGGACAGGCCAGAGAGGTGCAGGTAAAATGGAACTTCCCCACTGTTGGATGGCTAAAGTTGAATACTGATGATGCTTGCAAGGTTGATGGTTCCAACATGAGATGTGGTGGGGTCGTCAGAGACTGGGAGGGCAGATGGATTATTGGCTTCTCGAGAAACCTTGGGCAAGGTACAACCCTCCTAGCTGAACTTTGGGGTTATTTTACAGGTCTTGAGTGGGTCTGGGAGCATGACATTAGGCAACTAATTTTAGAAGGCGACTCTTCTATGGCTAATCAACTAATTACTGAAGAAAGGGACCCTCCTACTGAGGCCCCCTTCTACCACTTAATTAGGGAGATTAGATCTTTGATTAGAAGACCTTGGAGAGTGGAAGTATCTCATGTCCACAGAGAGTGTAACAAAGTGGCAGACTGGATGGCATCTCACGGAAAGTCTTCTGCATGGGGAACTGACTGGGTTGATACTCCCCCTTCTGACTGTAAAAAGGTCCTCCTAAAGGACCTGCAAGGCTTATCTGAGCCCAGGATAGTTCATCTGTAGTGTGTTTTGTTGTTTTTTTGGAGAGTGGAAGTATCTCATGTCCACAGAGAGGGTAACAAAGTGGCAGACTGGATGGCATCTCACGGAAAGTCTTCTGCATGGGGAACTGGCTGGGTTGATACACTGTAAAAAGGTATGCAAGGCTTATCTGAGCCTAGGATAGTTCATTTGTAGTGTGTTTTGTTGTTTTTTCTTTCTTCTGTAATCCAAAAAAATAGAGTACTGCAAGAAATCGTCAAGGAAATAGGTCATTCTAAGCATCCAATGTTTTTTTCTGATCGTGTTTCATAAGTTAGACTCTGTGAGGTTAGTTTCGTAAATTGATCATGGGTTTATACTTCTTATGTCACATACGATGAGAATTTTTGCAACACACATATTTAGGTGGGCCCCATTAAAAAAAGTTAATAAAAAAATTAAAAATATCAGCACGTAAAACGATGTGAGTGTGGCATAAGAAGACTATTCTTATGTTGCATAAGAAGTATAAATCCCATTGATCATATATTCCAAGCAATATGTTATCATCAACCAAATATATATCCAACAAATTTAACCAATATTCTGCTAATATTTTATCCTACCAAACACATTTTTTATAACATTCATGGAAGATTCATTTTCTCACCATATTTCCAATAATTGTGATGTCTGGATAAAAAAATTTTCTCTGTTACCAAATGTCCCCGATGGGGAAATGGATCTTTTCGTATAATAAATTTTTTTAGTTTGATTGTAATTGTAAAATAGATATTGAAAAGTATGGTCCAAATAATTCGTTGTTCAAATCTGCCATTTTAATTTTCAAAAACGGCAACTCAACCCTCATCATAAACGAGTGATACTGATAAGAGATTTGAAAGTTCCAATATATTGAGAGTAAGCTAACAATCAAAAATTTTTATTTCTAATTTATCATTGGATTAAAGAGAATGTTAAAAAAAAATTTGAAGAAAAAAAAAATGTTAATATAATCGTGATTAAATAAGTAGTAGGTTGTTAGTGGAAATTTTTGGTAATAAGAATATTTCTTCTCATCTATCAATAATTTTAGAAGAAAAAAAAAACACAAAAACAAAAAACCTTTTTCCTCCTCCGAAAACGAAGCCTTTTCAGCTTGTTCCGGCACTGTTTCTTATATATATTTTTCTCAGACAAAAAAAAAAATAAAAATAAAAAATTCACTCTCTCTCTCTCTCTCGCTTCCTCTCTCTCTAGCAGATCGATCTGGTTGTGATCGGCGATTTAAGTTTGTGATAGAGAGATGATATCGATTCCGTATCTGACAGCGTTAACAACCTACTTCAGCTATGGCTTGCTCTTCGCCTTCGGCCAGTTCAGAGATTTCTTTCGCAAAATCTTCGACTGGTGCAGCTCCAACAATCTTCAGGTTCCTCTTCTCTCTCTCTCTCTCTCTGCACGCATCGCATCGCTTGCGTTTTATTATACCAACGCCTTCTTTCAGGGTTACGCCCCGATCTGCTTAGGACTCGAGGATTTTTATATCCGCCGATTATACCTTCGTATTCAGGTATTTCCTTTTCTATTTTTTCTTTTTAATTTCTATCAATTTCATTTGTAAGAAAATTAAAAATTAAAATATTGTAAGAGCTCCAAAATTACACACACACACACATATATATATATACTATTAAAACTCAATTTTTCATTTGGAGTGCATTTCGTGATTTTTTGTGTGCCAAAGCAATTTCTGTATGTGTCGAGCTAAAGCGTATACATCTTACCTAGTAACCATTTTCAAGTGATAAACAATTTGTCAAGGAGATATAAAATAATTAATTTAGCCTCACATGCCTTAAAATTTTGGGTTGTAGTGGCTCTTATCATGGTATCAGAGCTGAGCTTCAGTGACCACGAAATCACTAGTTCGATTCTCACCGCCTCCACTTTCAGGTGGAAATAAGAAAAACACAAGGCAGGTAAAAAAAGGCAGACCAATAATGGGCTGACCATGTGTTCACCAAAGCTCTGATTGCCATGTAAAGAACCACTTCAAGGCAAAACCTTGATATTGGTGAGGCTAAATTATTTATTTTATATCTCTCTAACACAATTTATTCCCTATCTCGAGTTTGAGTATTAAGAATAGAGAAAATGGTGTACAGTTCCTATATGGATCCGACACTACACGAACAGTAATAGTTGGATTTTGAAGAATAGATTGAAAAAAAAAAGGGGATAATTGTTATGGTGTTGGATGTTAAATTCGTAAAGTGGTTATTTGTTTTTGCGTTTCTCTTTTGGCAGGACTGCTTTGGGAGACCAATATCAAGTGCTCCTGATGCTTGGTTTGATGTAGTTGAACGCTACTCGAATGATAATAACAAGACACTAAAGTATAACTCTTTACTTTAATTTCAGGCTTTGTTGTTATATTTTTTTAGGGGATTCTGGGATTGTTGAAATATCCAGATTTTCTTTCTGCAAGTTTCTTTCTTTGGAGTTGTTGCATTGGTAATTTATGTGGCTCGCATTTATGCAGACGGACCGCAAAAGTGAGTAGATGTCTCAACTTGGGATCATACAACTATCTTGGTTTTGCTGCAGCTGATGAATACTGCACGCCTCGAGTAGTTGAGACATTGAAGAAGTATTCACCGAGCACGTGCAGCAGCAGGGTGGATGGCGGTTAAGTATATTGTTTGTGTTACCAATTAAAAGAAAGTTTTGTTTGCTTATCTATGCACGTGCCTCAAATGTGGCTTCTCTGATAGGCACAACTGCGCTTCACAATGAGTTGGAGGAACGTGTTGCAAACTTTGTTCAAAAGCCGGCTGCTATTGTTTTTGGTATGGGCTATGTGACAAACTCTGCTATTCTTCCAGTCCTGATGGGGAAGGTATGTAAAGAATGTTCAGTGATTTCGTTTTGGTGAGAGATGCTAATTGTATTTGCAATATTGTTTATTGATAAATTTATATTTTTATAGGGATGTTTGATCATTAGTGATTCATTGAACCACAACTCAATTGTTAATGGCGCACGTGGATCTGGAGCAATTATTCGGGTTTTTCAACACAACAGTGAGTACCTTGGCTGCATGCCAAAATAAGAGATTTGAATTGTCAGTGAGTAGTTTGGTTTTCAATTTCTAAATATAACATTTGTATACTGTTAGAATCTCTCTCCTTTTGAATAAGACAGGTCTGAATCTCAATTATTGGTTTGGGCAGATGATGGTGGCTACTGTTCTGCACCATACCATTACCATTTGACTAAATATAATAGGTTAATAAAATCCCACATGTTCACATTTCATTTCTACTAACAGAGAATAAGATTAAAGCATAACTAAACTGACCTTTGATTTTAGTTATGTCTATGTAGGTTTTGAACTCTTGTAATCTATGTTTTACTTGGCCATTGAGTTGCAGTTTTTCCTTTTGTCTCTTTGCTGTGCTTATATTACTATTATGGTGCTACCAATGGTCACAGCATTATTATTTACTTGCCCTTGGCTATTTTACCCGCAGCGCCATCACATCTTGAAGAGGTTTTAAGAGAACAAATTGCAGAGGGACAGCCAAGGACCCGTAGACCATGGAAGAAGGTAATTGTTATCGTGGAGGGGATATACAGTATGGAAGGGGAGCTTTGCAAACTTCCAGAGATCATAGCTGTATGCAAAAAATATAAGGTTGGTTAATGTTGCAGCTCAAATCTAATGTATAAATTGTGCTGTCTGTTGCACCATGTATATTCCACTTGCCTTCTTTTTTCTTTTGGGATGGTGGAAGTTGGAGTATTTTATATCAGTTTTAATCCCATACACTGATAAGTCTATAGGGATAAGGCATCCTCTGTAACTTCTCTAAATGAACTGTCGTTATGTCCATGAAAATTGTTTGTGAAAAATGTGGACTCCATTCAAACTTATATTTCATCAACTGCCGATCCCAAAGATAAAGATGATGTCAATGTCGATGAACTCAAGAAAGAGATAAGAAAATCCTATTTTTCCTCTTTAAAAGGATAGCCCCATCCCCAATTAGTTTTGGATACAAGTCATAAGACAACCTTTCATGCTACTACTTTTATCTTTAGAGTCTGTTTGGGAGAAGGGGAAAGAGAGAGGAAGCAACAGAAAGTTTTCCTTCTATTCCTCCCCCCTCCCCCTTCTCCTAAATAGACATTAAGGGGGTTTGGCTTGAATTTTATCATCAAGTTTTATTTACCATTTTAATTTTCTTTATTGTTACTTTCTGCACGGGGAGTGGTTAAAGTGGTTACTTTCTGCAACTTCCATTGCTGTATAGGCATATACATATTTGGATGAAGCACACAGCATTGGAGCAGTGGGCAAAACTGGAAGAGGTGTTTGTGAGCTCTTAGGTGTGGATACTGCTGATATTGACATCATGATGGGGACATTCACCAAATCATTTGGATCATGTGGGGGTTACATTGCAGGATCTAAGGTATGCTGTATGCATATTTAAATATCAGACTCCAAATTTAGTGATTAAAGGGCAGACTGTAAGTTACTAAAATCTATGGGAAGAGATGTTGAAATCTTCTCTCTCTTATTGAATATGAGCCATGCTGTTTTCTCCTTTAAATTTAAAATCAGGTAGAGATTACAAGCTGCTTTCATTGTATCCATATTTCTTAATGGCATAGTGTTGCACACACCAATAGTGTGCGGTGTAGGGCAGTGAGGGGCTGGGCATAAGAAACCCTCGTGTCGCAAGAAGTTTCATGTTTCCCTTTAGTACACACAATGTGCACCAAGGCATGTGGCATGTGTGAACTATATGGGGTATGGGCAACACAAAAATGACATTAGTTTTAAGGAAATTAGTGAAAACCAAGGGTAAATAAACTCAAATCACTTCTGACTCCTTAGAAAACCTTTATATCGGTAACCGAGTGCCTCAAGAGCACAATCCCAGAGACCTGGGCCCTGTAAAATCTCCATCTAGCACTAACAAGTCCATGTTGTTTCTGTCTCTCATCTTCTATCTATCATCTTATTTTCTTCTCTGTTATCTCGTTCTTTGAATTGGAAGGCTGGACAGACTTGTCTTCCACCAGTCAAGTGACTGCTGTGCTTGTAGCTATTGTGGCCGGTGGGACATAGCTGGCCAGAGACCTGAAACTCTATAACCAATATCAAGAATAGAATGCAGTATTTTCAGTCTTGACTGAGAAGGTGGATTTTTGATGATTTTGGGAATTGATGAAGGATTAATACCGTGTTATGTTTTGGGTATAAATGAAGTTTTTTGCCTGTGCGTGTGTGTATGCATTTGCCATTTTATTTGTAAAATAATATTGTTATGATGAGTTAAATTGAATAAATATTGAATATATTTAATATAATATGCACTGCACTTCATTGTTGCTCAGCACATTGCAATGCACATTCAATGACAAAACATGAACCCTTGTTGTAACAGTGTGCTGCATGCCATGAAATAACTATGATTGTATGTGAAGAGAAAAATGAAAGGACCTATAGAAGTCAGAAGATAAGGGGAACTTGGAAGTTTTAGTTTCATGGGACTGAAGTCATCTAATTTTGCTGTCTTAGTAAGATCATGGAGCTACTTGTAGAATACTTTTTGTTTCACGTGTGAAAGTTTATTGTTTCACATTGGTCTTTGTCAGTTTGAATCATAGAATTACTGAAACTTACTAGTACTATAATTTAAGCTGGATTCTTAAGTTGAACTCTGGAGCTATTGTCAGGAGCTTATCAAATACTTGAAGTACACTTGCCCTGCTCATCTTTATGCAACTTCAATTTCACCACCAGCTGCACAACAAATAATATCTTCCATAAAAGTTATTCTTGGAGAGGATGGTTCCAATAGAGGTTTGGCTAGCAGTTTTGCTTTTTTTGTCTTTTTGCTTGCACCAGTTGCATCAATCCTTAATGTATACATGCATCTACTTTGCTTACTTTGCATTATAGGTGCCCAGAAACTTGCACAAATTCGAGAAAATAGCAATTTTTTCAGGTCAGAATTGCAGAAGATGGGATTTGAGGTTCTTGGGGATAATGATTCTCCTGTAATGCCAATCATGCTTTACAATCCCGCCAAAATCCCTGCCTTCTCAAGGGGGTGTCTGAAGCAGAATGTGAGAACATCATTATCATCCAAATATATATATATGTATTGATTAATGTTTGATATTGTTGAATGGTCCTGTTTTAGGTTGCTGTTGTGACAGTGGCATTTCCAGCAACACCACTCTTACTGGCCAGAGCACGCATATGCATATCTGCTTCTCATTCTAGGGATGACCTTATCAAAGCCTTGCAGGTATATATTTTGACTTCCATTCACTGATTAACTTCATACAAAATGCATCAATTAATTGATTCTGAATGTGTCACCTTAGTTTAGAATGGTAGCTGTATAGTTTTCTGCACCTTTATTATCGCTGTGTTTGCCATGTGTTCTACCAAGGTTTTTCCAATGTATTAGATATCGAGGATCAATGTGTGTCTTTGTCTTATTGCAAGAATTTGTTGAAATCCGTTACTTGCACGATATATATTTTGTTATAATTTGTTAGGATTTTCCCCCTTTCCTAGGTTATCAGCAATGTTGGTGATTTAGTTGGTATAAAATACTTTCCTACTGAACCGCTGAAGCAGCAGCAAGAGGGAAAAACTGTGAAGTTTGACTGAGAGAAGTTCTTGTCAAAAAGCAGAAAGAGGAACAATGATTGATGGCCATTTTTTGTTTCCATTGTGGTTGGTAGGCTTCAAACTAACTTGAATGTGCTAGTCTAGTAAATTAGTTGCTGTCTTCAAAAGTGTCAACTATACTTGGAGCAGCAGATATAATTTTTTTTTGTTCAGAAACGAGTGAATCTTTTGTATCCTATTGGAGGGAAGTCTCTCTAATCTACTTTATTTGTCTGCTCATAAGATCATCTGTATAGTTGCAGCTGTAATTTTGTCTCTATTTCCTCTGGCAATTCATTTGAAACCGGATCTTGCTTGGAATTTTAATCAAATTGTAAAATTGAAGTTGAATATCCATTGGGGCATAATTTTGAATGTAAGCATTCCTTGGGAAGTGCATAGGCTGATTGGCTACTTGTCCCGTTTTACCCAAAAGATGGACTATCCACCCCATTTTTGTTATGGAATTAGGTTTCTTCTGACATTAAAAATTATTTTCTTAGGTACTTGTCTAATTTTTTATCATCGACCACATTATGCTTTTTTGATATTTCATTTATAATTTAGTGTTTTGTTAGTTAAGTATATTTTTGACATTTTATAGAATAAGAGTATTTTTGGTATTCAGGTTAAATAATACTAATTGTAATTGCAAGGATTAAGTGAACATCAGATAATCAATCACATGAGATACATAAAACAGAATTTTTTTTTTTTTTTATCTAAATATAATACTTATTAGTGCTCAATAAATGGGTACGTTATAATTAAATTTATGTCAATTCTTATTTTCCTTTTTTAATATCAAACTAACCAACCATTTAGTGCTGAATATCAATAACTTTATGAATAGACATATTAAAAGTTAGTGACATAAGCATGCTGATAGGGGTTTGATTCTTGGTCGTGTGTATGGAAAAGATTTTGTTGATAGAGGCTATATCCATTTCGGTGATCTCTCGACCTCAAGGGGATTAGTCTTTTGCTGTCGATCGAGGGATACCCTTAAAGTTAGTGACTTTGTTCAAAGTTTAAATTAAATATAAGGAATTTTTTTTTTCCATCTTGACCAATCCAGTAGGAATTGGATTGGATTACACATAGTTGAGCGTGATCCAATAGCTTGGTTGAATCTTCGTTGGAATGGGTGCTGCGAGAAGATAGCTCCGGATGCTTTGTGACATTGCGAGATGTTCTATGAGATGAGGCAAGATGTCTTGATTGGCTGGGATGACTTGGGGGTACTTGTAAGGTACTTTGACGTTTGAGTTAGTATATGAGTTATGAGCTTTAGTCAAAATTGAATAGATAATCATAACTGGGTTTCAAGCATCTCTAATATAGTGGTGGATTGTACTGTTTATGCCGCGTTAGTATGACGGTATTCAATCTCATTGGTGCGCAGAAGTGGCTCTTCCATAAATTTGGCATATTGTGGTTGAACAGGTTTGTAAAGATGTCTTAGATTATATAACAAATCCCAATGCTATTGCAGAGATCAACCAAGCACTTATTACTTTAATTCCAAAAGTGAATAAGCCAAAATTGGTTTCTCGATTCAGAGCTATTAGAGTATAATATAAATCATTAAAGAGGCCTTCACCTAACAGCTTAAACTTTTGGGTTGAATTAGTTCTTTACATGGTATTAGAGTCTCGCGTCTCGGGTTCGATCCTCATCGCCCCCCACTTTCTCTTGTGGAATTTTCTTAGCACAGGTAGGTGGACTTGTGCATTTTCCACCCTTCAAGCCCAGTGGGCTCTCGTGTGAGGGGACGTGTTAGAGTATAATATAAATTATAAACCATTAAAGAGGCCCTCACCTAACAACTTAAACTTTTGTGTTGAATGATTTCTTTACAAGATCAATTTCCTTGTGTAATGTTTTATATAAAGGAATAAACTGAGTTATAGTGGAGATGTTGAAACTTGTGCTTGCAAGTTGGTGTCTCCGAATTAGGCAAGCTTTGTGCCAAGAAGAAATATTCAAGCCAATATTATTATTATTGCTTAGGAGCTGACTCATACAATGAGGAGGATGAAAAGAAAGAGAGTGTAAATGGTAATTAAAATTGATTTGGAAAAAATCTATGACAAGCTGAGTTGAGACTTTATTAAAAAGATACTTAAATTGATCTTACCAACTAGATGGTCAACATTATTATGGCCTCCATTACTACAAATATAGCCTCAATTTTGGTTAATGGAGCTAAATCTGAGACCATCTCTCCTCGTAGAGCCTTGCAATTTTGTTCTTTGCATGGAGAAATTATCCCATCTCATAGCTGATTGTGTGTAAGCTGAACCGTGGAACCCTATAAAGGTTAGTAGATCTGGGCCTGGAGAGTCTCATATTATATATTATGTTTGCGGATGATGTAATAATTTTTTCTGAAGCAACACTAGAACATGCCTATGTAGTGATGAATTGCCTCCACAAATTTGAAGAGATGTCTGGTCAAAAAGTGAGTAGCCAAAAATCCTTGATTTATTTTTCTCCCAATGTGAATAGTCGAGTTATGGAGGAAATAAATTAGGGATGTGCATGGGTCGAACCGAACCGGATTTCTTGAAAAACCGAACCGAATTGGTTTAAATGGTTCGGTTCGAAAGTGGTTCGGTTCGAAAGTGGTTCGGTTCGGTTCGAAAGTGGTTCAGTTCGGAACCGGTTCGGAAGTGGTTCGGAACCGGTTCGGGTCGACCCTCTTTTGAAAAGAAAAAAATTTAAAAAATAAAGTTATAAAAATTAATTTGTTTCGGTTCGGAAACGGTTCGGTTCGGTTCGGAAACGGTTCGGTTCGAAAACGGTTCGGTTCTTAAACCGGTTCTAAAAACTGGTTCGGTTCTAAAAACTGGTTCGGTTCTTAAGCCAGTTCTAAAAACCGGTTCGGTTCATGAACCGATTCTTTAAAAACCGGTTCGGTTCATGAACTAGTTTTTTAAAACCGGTTACTCTAGGGAGCGGTTCGGTTCGGTTCATGGTTCGACCCTCTATTTTGGTTATTTTGCACACCCTTAAAATAAATCACGCGTCCCAGTTCAAACGTACAACTAACTTGGGTAGGTACCAGTACCCTTATGAAGGCATGGACGAACAACTAAACCTCATTATAATAAGATTTTAGACAGGGACGGAAGTAAACTAGAGCGGTGGAAGAAATAGTTTTTGTCATTTGCAGGGAAAATAACACTTTCAAAATTTATAATATCGAGCACCCCGGCATTTCAAACGCAAAATAGTTTATTACTAGTTTGTATTTGTGATGAAGTTGAGAAAATGCAGAGAAGCTTTATTTTGGGTGATAAAGAAAACAAAACGAGGCTCATTTGAATAAATAAAGTCGGCTCATTTTCACCAAACCAGAAGACTTTGGGTTCAAATATTGGTTAGCAAATATGGAGGCAATGATAAAGGGATCTCGAAAATATATGATTTTCACATGCACAAAAGAGATAAGGACATTCCCGGTCTCCATGATGAGGCGTTAAGAGCAATCATCTTGTAAGAAATTGTATTGAGGTAATTTCTCTCTCTAAGATTTATTTACTTTGATATGTTATCCTCAATATATATATATATATATATATATATATATATATATATATATATATATACTCATGGATATATATATATATATATACTGAATATATATATATATATATATATATATATATTTCATGAGAATGACATTAAGGTATATATATATATATATATATATATATATTCCAGAGAGATGACCATCCCTAATATATATATTTCATAACTTATAATCTGGTAAGTCCATCATATACCAAATCAATGATATGATTGAGATTAAATGTATCATTAATTAATTGGGTCATAAAACGTTTAATGCATAATATCAAGAATCTTAATATTATAATTATAATAAAATCTTTTTAATATTATAAGAGGAAGGATATTCTTACTACCAAATTTTTCCACTACCAACTTACTACCTATCTAATCATAGTTGGATCAAAATTTTCTCTCTCTTCATAAATTTTTTAGCATTCTCTTTCTTGATCCAATAATGATTAGATTGGTAATAAGTTAGTAGTGAAAAATTTCCGTAGTCAAAATATCCACCCTCATATTATAATTGATTCTTATTATTTCTAACATGACGTATAGAAGTCAGTGTCAAATCATATGACTCACTATTGTGGAAGAGCCTTTATAAGTATTGGCGTAAGTTGCTCGAAGGTTTAAGGTGGGAGATAGGTGATGGACACTCAACCATGTTATGGAAGGATAACTGGCTCCTTGTTCGACAACCTTTATCACCAGAAGAAATAAGCAAAAACAGTTGCAGATTTTATGCTAGGAACTAGTACTTAAAAAAAAAAAAAATTGTTGTTTGGAAGCTGAAGTAGTGGATGCCAATCGTGCCATTGTCAACAGGCGCTCCCAATAAATAAGGCTAACAAAGTTGGGGGAAAATAAAACAGATTATGTAATTTTCATATTTATGCTTTTACGTGTGATTGATCAAAATGTTGTTGTGTTACAATCGAAACAGAGGTAATTTGTTTTAGGCACAGTTGAGAGGACAAAATTATCTTAAGATAGTGTTTGTTAAAAGGAAATTTTTTTAAAATTCCGAAAAAGTGAGATATAGAATTCGATTTAGCCACGTTTGATACGAGGATTGTAATCTTTTTTTTCCAAAAAGGTCGGATTCCCAAAATTCATATTTATGAAATAAATTCTATGTTAAAAGACCACCAAATAGGTGGTATTTTGAGAATCCCATATGATGAGAATATCTGATAATTTTCTTGGACATAATTAACCTAAATCCTAATTTGGAATAATATTTTACGATCAACCAAATATAATATCAAGAAAATTAACTCAATATTTCCATGAATATTTTAGCTTACCAAATAACTTTTTAATAACATTCTTGAGAAACTCACTTTTCATATTTTCAGAAATCATGATTCTCGGATAAAAAAATATTTCTCCTCCACTAAATAAGTACATAATACCGGACTCTATTATCCCGTGATATTATTCTATTTGTTTGCATTATTCTTGTTGTTATTTATTATTGTCATCGCTATAACACATATCTCGCTGTTTATCTATTCTGTTTACGCCACCACCAATAACAAAATGTAGTTATAATCTATGTAGCACCGATACTGATATAGGATATGTGACAGGATACGACATGACACTCCGAACGTTAATTCTAAAAAATGTTAGATTTCGATACGTTAGGACACGTTTTGATATTAAATAATATTTTTAATTTATGTAGTGTATATTATATCTAACATTCAATAATTTAACAAAAAAATGAATTTAAACTTAAAATATTTATAAATTTTGCAAAGAAACATAAGATACCCCAAATATTTATATTAAACTCAATAAAATGGTAATTATAATCCAACGAATCTAATAGTTGGAACCAAAAACTCAACACAACGCAACCTTTGAACTTTTTTTGAATTTCTATAATGCGTGTTGAAGTGTCGAGGAGTATCGAAGTGTCCGAGAGTGTCAGAAAGTGTCGAACACGACACATCAAATTTTTTGAAATATCGGTCCTTCGTAAGTTGTAACTAGACTTTTATATCTATGGTATGTTGTCATATGTATCTAGTTTGATGTAATTGTGAATATCGCAGTCAGTTAATAGAGATATATGTCCTGTGATGTACCCGAAATCTTATGCTATGCTTATAATGAAGGTATCTTTCACTGTGAAAGAACAAAATCTTATTTACGTTTTATGTCTCTCTTTTCACGGGAGAGACTCTTCATATTCCTAGTGATAGAAAAAATGGTGGGACCATTATTTGTAAGAGAAAAAAAAAAATTATGTGACAGGAGAGAATTTAAACCCTATATAATAAGATATATACATTTATCGTATTGAACGGTTTGTGATACCTACTAGGCTGAGATGTGCAAAATAAGTTCATTTCAATAAAATTGGAATTCATCTAAAAATAAGTTCATTTCAATAAAATTGGAATTCATCTAAAAATAAAAATAAAAATTGGAATGCATCAGTGCAAATAGGATGAAGTAATTGGAAACCCATGCAAACTGGCCTGTCCTGTATTAAGGAACCTACCAAAGTCGTACCCCACATTAATTATCATCCACTTGTCTAGACTTTTACATCAATATTATCTTATATCACACAACTCACATTAAGAGTCCATATATCTGATCGAAATTGGGGTTGGTCGCACACAATTGGTGATTAATTGGAGTATTTTGGACTAAGCAGCAGGCGGACATAGGATTTTTTTGTGATGGGAGACAAAAAAAAAAATTAAAATTATAAATGTTATTAAGAATAATAAAATGCTATAACTAATATAAATATTTTTTAGTGAAGGACTAATTATTAATACTAATAATTGATTATTATTAGACAAATATAATTTTGTACATATAATAACAAAGGGTTTTATAAGAGTTATGTGGTAGGAAAAGTGATTGTGTTATGTTATAAAGATTCGTTTTGCGTGTCAGATTTTTTTTTTTGCTGCGGGCCCCACAAAATGTTGTGAGTGTAGGAAAATTTCTGTGTTCATGTTAAATGATAGATGATAAACCCAATAAAAAAATAATAAAAGTTTAGAGAGGGACGACGATTAATGTTCACCTCTCCCTTAATTCGCCTTTGGTGAGCAGATGAAGGCTGTGACTTGTGAGGTCTTCTTTAGGAATAAATCTTTGGTACTAATGCTGTATCAAAGATTCAGTACATCCCACCAATGAAATTCTTTTTTTTTTTTGTGAAATTTTTTTTCTCTCTTCTAATGTGTACTGCTCTTATTGATGAAATGCACTAAATCTAGGTACAGCAATAGTGCCAAAGATTTTTTTTTTTTGGACAACAGCAGCAACAACCACTAAACCATTAATCTGGGTGAACCAGCACCCTTAACATCCTTATACAAAAAACTACCACATCCCACAGGAGGGGATAAAAAGATATGAGTCTCTCTATCTGTACCAACAGCATTGTGAGCCATCCAATCCGCTACCTCGTTTCCTTCTCTCATAGTATGACTTAATTTGATCTGCCAACATCTCTCTAGCAGGTTCCTAACCGACCTCCCAATATGGGCTAGGGGGTGGTAGGCGAAATCCCCCTGCTCTATAAAACTGATGACCTGGGAGGAGTCTCCTTCAACGATGATGTTTCTGAATCCTTTATCCCAAGCAACAGTTAGTCCCACCATCAAGCTCCAAAGTTCAGCTCTGAAAGCATTCCCTTGACCCAGGTTCTTTGTGAAACCAATGATACACTCTCCCTTGTTGTTCCTTATAACTCCCCCACAGCTGGATTTCCTGTTGTTTGTGTTGCATGCCCCATCTACATTCAGTTTCATACACCCATCCACAGGAGGTATCCATTTGATGATCTGGTTTTGGCTGAAGCCTTGTTGAAGCCCCCCCTTTCCTCAACAGACCTTGAGCATCAGTAAACTGGAGACATTGAATCTGGATGAACCTTAAAGTTTGCTGCATATCAGGGGTGCGACCATTAAAAATGAACTCATTCCTATCTTTCCAAATACTCCAGCAAATCACCCCAAACATGAGAGTCCAGTTACTCGGGCTAGTGCCATCCACTTTCATATGTAAATTTTTATTCATCCAATCATCTAAAGAACTAGAGCAAAAAGACCTCCAGTACCTAGGCTGCACAAAAACTTTCCACACACTCAGGGCCCAAGAGCAATCTCGAATGGCATGCAGGGAGCTTTCTGGTTGCGAATGGCACCGAGGGCAGGTGTTGGTATCAGTAAAATGCCTTATGAATCTTTGAAGATTAGTCATTAATTTGTCACTAGCAAGTAGCCACAAGAAGCTCTTGATTCTGCCAGGGCCCTGCCACTTCCAAAGCGCCTTCCAGTTCATTCTAGAGTGATCCTCAACATTGCTTCTCGTTAGAGCTTTGTAGGCAGTGTTTAAGGAAAAGCAGCCATCACTAGACCAGTCCAAATAATTTTGTCTTCTCCACTCTCCCCATTCGCTGACATTATGCTATCAATAGCATTTCTGACTTCGAGAGGAAGAAGATACGAAAATCTTTGCCAGTCCCACTCACCATCTTCTGTAACGTAGGTAGCAACTTTGTCTTGAATACAGTTAGCTGGGATCTCTGCAGTTGCAAACTCACACAGGCTACCATGATTAGGGATCCAATGGTCCAGCCAGAATCTAGTGTTCTCCCCATTCCCCACTAGGATTCTCGAGTAATTTCAAACATCAGTCCAAACTTGCAGAACACCCCTCCATAAATTGGACGCTATGGTTGTCTTCTTCAGGTCAGGTAGAAGGGTCTTGCTCACTATATACTTGTTTTCCAAAACTTTGACCCACAACGCATCCTTCTTTGTAAGCATACCAAAGCCAACTTTCATAAGGAAGGCTTTGTTTGTTTCCCTCATAGATTTGATGCCCAAGCCCCCCACATCTTTTGCAGAACAAACTTTCCTCCAAGTTACTTTGTGCGGGCTATTTTTGTTGCTGCAAGAATTCCAAAGGAAGCCACGGGTAGTCTTCTCAATCTCATCACAAGTACCTAGGGGGAAAAGATTGGTTTGCATGGCATACATAGGAATAGCTGAAAGCACTGATTGAGCAGGCACATTCCTGCCAGCAAAGGATAAAGATCTTCTCTTCCAAGCCCCCATCTTCCTGCTCACTCTCTCCATAATGTAATTGAAGCTGACTTTGGTAGTCCTTCTATGGTGGAGATTCACCCCCAGATATTTCCCCAAGTCTCCTGTTAGACCAAAACCCAACTCATTGCTTAGTTCTCTAGCATGGTTATGATTGACATTTTTGGAAAAGAGGACCCTAGTCTTATCCATACTGACACTCTGTCCAGAAGAATCACAGAAGCAATTCAAGACCCGCTTCATTACTATAGCTTGCTTTTTAGTTGCTGTTCCGAAAAGGAGGAGATCATCAGTGAAGAACAGGTGAGAAATTTGAGGCCCATTCCTCTTGATCATCACGGGATCCCACTCTTTTTGGTCAATAGCCAGACTAATCAAGTGAGCCAGTCTTTCTATGCATAGAACAAAGAGGTAAGGAGATAATGGGTCTCCTTGCCTAATTCCTCTGGAAGGTTTGAACTCTTTTGTGGTAGCTCCATTCCACAAAACATTCATTGAGGAAGTAGATACACAGCACATAATCAACTCATTAAGAGATTCTGGTAATTTTATGTCCCGAAGGGTATCCTCTATGAAGCTCCAACTTAGCTTGTCATAAGCCTTCTCCAAGTCAACTTTAATGGCCATCCACCCTTCTTCCCTTTTTTAGATCTCATAGAGTGAAAGATCTCGTGGGCAATGATAATATTATCAGAGCTATGCATGTGGTTTCTAAGTCTATTTGAAATCAACTTCGTAATGGTCTTGTATATCACATTACACAAACTTATGGGCCGTAATTGTTTCACCGATTCTGGGCACTCCACCATTGGAATCAAGCATATGAGAGTTTGATTAATTGTTGACACACTCATAGGGTTTTGGAAAGCTTCTTTTACCACCTGACACACAGCCTTGTTCACTATATTCCATTGAGTTTGGAAAAATAAAGCATTTAGCCCATCAGGACCTGGAGCCTTAAAAGGACCAAAATGGAACACCACCTTCTTAATCTCTTCCACTGTTGGCATTAGTGGATTTTTTTTTTTTTTTTGACAAATTAAGTGGATTTAAAGTGTATAAAAGTAGATGAATATCTTTCGTGCAGGCTCTATTATTTATAAGGATTATATTTATCTTATGTTGTATAAGATAAATAAGATTCCTACACACACAAAGTTAAAGTAGGTTCCACAACTATTTTTGTCTCTCTTCTTACATGTGGGTCCCACTTATAATTCTATTTCTATAACATGATACATTAATTTTTCTACAATGTAAGATAAATATATCCCTATTTATAATGAGTGAAGAACTAGCTCTCACGTTTGTGTTTTCATCTTTGAGTGAGTATCGCGTCAAATCTTTTGTAACTTTCCTTCTATTGGCTCTTAATGTGGTAATCGGGATGCTGATGCCATGACCCCAATAATCAAATTCATAAACAGAAAACTTTGTTTATTATTTTTTTCTCTAATAAATAATCTTCTTTATTCGTTTTAATTATGACATTTTTTGCGATTTTACTTTATTAGTAAGTTGATCCACAACTGTTTACCAAAAAAAAAAAAAAAAAAAAAAAGTTGATACACAAATTGTAACTTTTATTCTCAGCGTTCAAGCTGTATAGTAAGAAAAGGATATTGTTTTTGAGTCATACGTCCCTATCCTACGTTACTAAAGAAAGCTCCTAATTCTTTGTGCAATACTGATTATCCATGTTGGTGATTTTATTAATAGCTAATTGAAATGAAATAAACTAGCAAAAGGGTAATTGACACAATGATAAGATGTTAAAACTAAAAGATAAATGGTTGAATAGTAAAGATAAGCTGAAAGATAGATAGCTGAAAGTAAAGACTAAAATAAAACGATTAAGTGCTAAAAATAAGAATTGAAAAGAGACAAGTAAAATAAAAAAGTGGGCTCCAAGGAAAATAAAATGCAAGTCTATATTAAAATTTCTCAAATTTATAATCTCATTCAACCTTTAAATTTATATATATTTTTTATTTTCAATTATTAAAAAAGACATGAAACTTTCCAAGGGGAGAAAGTTTAAGGAGCAATTTATTTCTTAACATAAAGACTAAATATTTTTTGAGTCCTTAACAAAAAAAATATGATTTTCACTTTCGTCTCTACAAAAAAAATATTTATATTAATTCTTTTTTAGGAACTAAATTGGGTCTTCATTGAATTTCTGAGGAATTACATTTTAAAAAAACTGAAATTATCGTGGGATCAAAAGTTGATTTTTTTTTTTTTCAAGAGACGCAAGTAGGAATTGTACGAAGAAAATAGAGTATTTTAAGGAAGTTAATATGAAGGAGCAAGTCTTCTCCTCGATCCGTACACATAATGCATATTGTATTCGACTAATTAGGATTAACATATTTAAGTTTGGATCTGTTTTGAACCATGGTAGGATTGTAGAGAAATTGAATTTTTCTAAATGTTTAATTTTTGGATATTATCATAAACTGAATGTTTTCATCATATTTTTTGAAAATCAAAATTTCCGAGTAAAATTTTTTTCTCCTCTACTAAACGTCCGCTCAAAAAAAAAGAGGAGAATTATCAAATTCCAACTCCATCTTCCTGTAAGCCCCGTAGAAATGATTGAAGTATATTCCCATAGAATGTCTTGACAAAAATGGGAAACTAGCTTTTGTCTTCAAAGAACATGAACACTGTTATTACGATCCATATGAATGTGATAAGGATTATGATTGCTAGGAAGAAGCAGAAGACTACAAATTTGTCAAGGAAATCTAAAAAGAAGAATTATAAATCTTCTTATATGATCCCTTGCAAATTTGCAATACTACAAGAATCAATCCCCACCCCATGCTACCTCCAACTATTCCTCAAGCAGGTGTTCATCAACCGATCCAAACCAATTCAAATTGTGATGATCTAATCGAAAAACCTAACCGAATTAACCGAAAATTGAATAATTGAAAATAAAAAAAAAACCCGCAAAATTTAATTGGATTGGATCGGTTTTCGGTTTGATTGGTGAAAACCGATCCAATCCAAACCGATCTAATAATTTCTTAACCATACTCTCTACTTACTTAGGTCTTTCCCTAATCATAACCCAAAAATCATATAGCAAAATTCTAAACTCAAGACCCCGTTAACCCATCATGTTGGAGACAATGGATTGTGCTTTTTCTATGTTAAGTTTTTATTTTTTTATTTGGATAAGATTCAACATATATTTTTATTGCATGTGTTATTATTGTACCACAGCTCCTCTGTAAGATAAAAATTTGGATTACTCTATATCTCAAGTTACATTGTAAATTTTTCTTGGAGGTAACAGATGGTAATTCAACTTTTTATTGTACTATATTGAAAATTTATGCATATAGATTACACAATAATCATCATACGAACTTTACAAAGCCGATACATACAAAATATATGTTATTTGCTCAATAATCATCATACAAATTTTAAACTTTTCAAAAAATCGAAAACCAATCCAATCCAAATCGGATAAAATTGGATTGGATTGGATTGAATTTGCAAAAAAAAAATCCAAACCAAAAAAATGATCAAATCAAAAAAATTGAATCGGATAATTTTTATTTCAAAATCGATGCAATCCGCGAATACCCTGCATGATGCAACACTCCTTTGATAAAGATGACTTCCCTTACTAGAAGAAGCCATATCGAGCCAAGTGCTTAATAAGCATATTGGCAACACAGTCACTCAAAAAATAAGGTACTAAGAAAGATTGAAGAAAAGACTCGAATATTCGTGTTAATACGGGTGCAGCCCAACCATTATTGTATTGGGTCTTGGGTCATGTAATTTTTTTTTTTGGTGAATGGGTCAGGTAAATTTTTGAATAAATTCAAAGATATCATCTAGCTGTAACCGAAGACTAATTCCTATCGAGCACTGTCGAATCCTTTCGGGCCGGCTCTCCCAAATCCTTTTTTTCCATTCTCAAGGCTCGAACTCGAGATCTCTAGTTAAGGGGCCCAGACTCCTTACCACATGTGTCAAAGGAGTTTGGTAGGTCATGTAAATTTAAACTAGTTAAATTTGACTCAAACTGTATTATTTTTATTTTTATATTTTTTAATTTAATTTAATTTAATTTTTTTATTAATTTTTTTTATAAAAAATGTAAATATATGCACAAGCTAAATGTATTCTTTTTATTTTTTTTAATAAATATTGTTTTTAAAAATATATAAAGATACCAACTTAATGACTTGACTCAAACCAACTCGAATTTAATTAAGTTGGTTTAGGCCAAATAAATTAATTTTTTTCCCACATATATGATTCAATCGAACCTAACTTTATCAACTGATTTTTTTCTGTGAAACCGGACCTAACACCCTATGCAGCTCACATACCCTATTCACTTAAAATAAAAATATGAAAATATTTGTTTCAAATATGTGACTAAATATTAACTGATAATTATTAACAGAACCCATACATTATTCAGTGATATGATTCTAAAATTGTAATAGATTAAAATTTTACAAATTGTAATTTTTAGAAGGAAAATGAAAAAAAAATTACAAAATGAATTTTACTAAGGAAAAATATTAACGTAGACAGTCTTTTATTAATTTTCGAAACATTAAAAAGTACTTCAGAGATATAAAAATATTATATTCTTTTTAAATCGGCATCAAGATACAAATATTAATAAATTTTACTTTCTGAGTGGATTATTTGTTATTTATGAAATACATATTTACGGCGTCGCCGCATAAATAATATATATCTATAATATTTCACCGATATATATATATATATATATATATATATATATATATATATATATATATATATATATATATAAAGGTTGTAAATTAATAATTAAATAATGAGTTTGATTTGCTAAAATAATCACCGTTGATTGCGGAAATCAACGGTGATAAGACATGGTTGTAAGAGGTTGAACTATAACCTTCCCCATATATCAAAATTATTTTTTCTTCGGAATACATTTTGTCGAAAAGCGACAAAATTTTTGTCTAATGAAATTTTTTACAAAAATAAATTTTCTATCGATATTTAGTTTTCGTCAAAAGTTTTGACGAAAATGATTTCCCCCATCAAATGTTTTAAACGAAAAAAGAATTCCGTCAAAAATTTTGACAGAATTATTTCGGTTCAAAATTTCGATAGGAATTTGTTCTAACGAAAATTTCGACGGAAATTGATTTGAGGGAAATGTTTCATTCAAAACTTTCGACGAAATTTAGATTCTCTAAAGAATTTTGACAGAATATTTTTTCCGTCAATTTTTTTTATCGAAATATTTTTGGTCAAAAATTTTTACGCAACTTTTTGACATAAATGTGTTCCGTTGAAAATTTTGATGGAAATATTTTTTATCAAAAAACTTCACGAAAATATTAAGTCGAAAATTTTCGATGGAAATGTGTTTCACTAAAAAATTTGACGAAAATTTTTTTTTGTCAAAAAGTTTAACGAAAATGTTTCCGTGGAAAACTTTTGCCGAAATTTGAATTCTGAAAAGAATTGTGATGAATTTTTTTTTCAGTCAAAAAATTTCGATGGAATGTGTTTCGTCGAAGTTTTTGATGAATATGTTTTTTTTGTGAAATATTTTGACGAAATTTAGATTTCGTAAAAAAATTTGATCGAAAAGTTTTTCCGTCAAATTTTTTTACAAAAATATTTTTAGTCACAAATTTTTATGAAAATATTTTTCGTCAAAATTTTTTGCTAAAAATTTTGATAGAAGTATTTTCCGTAAAAAACTTTGACGTAATTGTTTAATATTAAAACTTTTCTTTTAATGTAATTGTGATTTTTTTTCACATAATGGATATAAGTCAAGTTTTGGGTCAACGAGTCATTATTAAAATAAGTCAAGTCTAAAACTGACCCAAATAAAAGTGGATCAGTATTTAAACTCAGTTCAAAAAAATTTAAGTATTTATGGGTCAGGTCAAGGTCATATAAAGGGCAGAGCAAGTGAATCAATTTTTTTGCATACCTCTACTTGTGAGAATAATAAAAAAGCCAACTTATCTCAAATGAGTAATTAGGATTAAATTAACTAGAAGAAGAAGTTAAAACTTAGGGAAAAAGAAGTCATTGAGTTGCATGTATCAGCTCAGCACGGTGGGGGACTACCCTACAGAAACTAATAAAATGGGTCATTTTTTGTGAAGCAGAGATACTTAGCGAAGGCATCCAAACATATATATTGGACATTTGGCCCTACCATGTGCCTGTCTTTAACAATGCTACGAGACTATAACTGAAGCATGATGATTCGCTTCATATATAACTATAGCTTTCCATCAAGATAAGAAGACCTCATGTCATAATCGCCTGTATTAAATAAAGACGAAAAAAAGAGAAAAAGTTATTGAAAAAAGATAAGGAATTATATATTTGCGATTCGATATTGATATACGTAGACACACACATGATTATTTTAATTTTTTTCTAATTAATACAATGATATATCTTCATATTTATCATGTTATTTTTTTAGCATTATTCATATACTTCTAGTCTCTAAAGTTATAAAACTGAGGTTGGGAGGTTGGAATTTTCAAGCAATCAATGGACACATATGTTGGAGCCACTAGGCAGATCAATATCCTAGAGAGAGAAATAATCTCGTACTCCATTTCATTTACCGCAAGGACAGTTGGTCAATATATTCATATGAACATACGAGAATTAATAAGTTGCTTAATTTGTCACAATTAAGAATAAAATAATCATTTAGTGTGATAATTGTCATACATTATAATTTATTTTAGATTAGTAATTAATACGTATAACTTTATAAACTATAACTGTTACATGTACAAATATCAATTACTAAGATGAGAAATAAATTTTTTTAATCTTATACCGCAATAAAAAACATGTATATATATATATATAGAGAGGTATGATCCTTTGACACCGGTGTCAAATTCGAAGTTTGACACCGGTGTCAAATTTGAAATTTGACACCTCATTTGAGAGCCGTTAGATCAAAAAAGATTAACGACTCTGATTTGTAAACATGTGACACCATTGATCTGATGGCTCTCAGACGAGGTGTCAAAGGATCCTACCTCATATATATATATATATATATATATATATATATATATGAAGAATGGTGTTTTTAATGTGGTGTAAGAATAAGAAGTCTTAATTCTTATCTCAAGAATTAATTTTTATGCATCCAAGGAAATCGGCCCCACACCAGGCTACAACTCTATCGAGAACTCAATCTCTCTGTCAGGTGGAAATTCCGGTATCTCATCAGGGAATACATCCACAAACTCATTAACCACCGGAATCGTAGAAATTCCAATCTCCTTACCACCCACCAGACCACCCAAGAAAATATAACCCTGATCCCCAGCCTTCAAGGCTTTAACGGCTTGACACATGGATAGAAAAGGTGACGGACCCACTGAGGGCCTCTCATGTGCTAGTATCAACCTTTTCCCGCAACAATCAATCATCGCGCAGTTTTGAGATAACAAATCCATACCCAAAATCAAATTAACAGAGGCCAGGGGCAAGATAATTAAATCCATAGTGTAACCCCTACCTTCATAGGTAAGCCCAACCTCTTTACAAACAAAGGAGGAATCACTAACCTCTCTTGTAGCAGTAGTAATACGCATTGGGGGAAACATCCGTGACACTTTTAATCCCAATCCTTTTGCAACATATTCAGCCACGAACGAATGCATCGCTCCCGAATCAAACAACACAGACAAATCAATATTTGAGATAAAAATTATACCTCTAACCAGATTAGGCGCCTTCTCAGTTTGCTGAACATTTGTAGTGTAGACACGCCCAACCGTAGGAGCAGATGGCAAGGCCTGCAGATTCGCAGCCTGCCCAGTGTTACTGTAACAATTGTCGGCATAATGCCCAACTTTACCACATTTAAAGCATGAGTTCGGAGCCGCAACACAAGGCCCTTGATGAAACCTCTTACATTTATCACAGTGAGGATTTAAATATCTATCATTGAACCCACTTCTTTGATCACCACCTATTTTAAGCTGACCTGGAGTCTGCCTTACTTGCAACCCCCTACCCCTATTATTGTTATGATGGTAACCACCCCTGTTATTATTATTTCCTGAAGGACCAAATGTCTTTGAAGGACTAGACTTGGGATAACGATTATAAACACTTTCTACCCTTTTGCACTGGGTCACTAGATCTGCAGAATTCCTCACAGCAGTGTTTGACATTCTCTTTGAAATTTTCTCATTAAGGCCTCTCTGAAACTTGGCGGATAAAAACTCAGAAGTCGGCAGCACACCCCCGTAGTTAGAAAATTTCACTAACTCATTGAACTTAGACACATGTAAAGAACCTTGGGATACACCACCTCAAAAGCTAACTCAAAGGATGAGAGTGCCCAAGGCCTTATAAACCACACATTAGTTGCATATACAACCAATGTGGGACTATATATCTCAACACGCCCCCTCACACGAGAGCCCATTGGGCTTGAAGAGTGGATGATGCAACAGGCCCAACCTACCTGTGCTAAGAGAGTCCACAAGAGAAAGTGGGGGACGGCGAGGCTCTGAAATCGAAACTCACCATTAGAGCCTTTATAATTATTAAGATGACATGTTTGAAGGTGTAATGATATGGATTTAGGAACGAATTGTGGGTATGGCCAATCTTCTCCATTGGATTCAACTGATTAATGATAAGAACCTGAAGCAGGGGGCAATGTTTGAGCACTTCAACTAACTCAACCCAATCCATATTAAAACAAAAATAGGTGAGTTCAATATGTGTTAAATTATAAAATTCAGGAATAAGAAACTTGATGTTGGGGGTCATGTCCTCATCATTAACATCATCCATGTCATCATCAACCCAATCTATGCGGAGAGACTCTACATTATTAACAGCTTCCAACGGAATATGAGTTTTAGAAATATCCGCTCTGACCAACTTGGATAAGCTTTTATACTCTCCCACATTTAAAAGGTTATTACTAAAAGACAAACCCTTTGTTTCCAAATCCTCAAGATTTGGACAGCCAGAAAGAAACTCAGCGAGATATTTCCAAGAAATGAACGAATTTAAAATGCAAAATTTTAAGAGAGGGAAAATCAACATGCGAAAGAGATCTCACAACTGATCCTAACAAATTGAGAGCCACGAGAGTTCTGCAGCTGAGAATCGAAGACAGAAAACAGATAGTAGGATGCAAGCCAAGGTCGAGGTACTCAATCCTACATTTCAGTGCTGCAGTAACCGATATACTGACATTGGTATCATGACAATAACAAGACTAACAATTGAGGAAAAAACTTTGGATAGGTTGGTGCAGTTCTCGCGATAAAATTATACAGATAGTGTACGCAGTTATCTTATCGCGAGAATTGCACCAACCGATACACTGTGTTTGTTGGATTCATGTAGTTATTTTAATTTACATAGTATGGATTTGTTTGTTGGATCTGAAAAAATATATGTTATTTAGTTTGAGCATTTTACTTTTGAAAATGACTTAAATGCAGATTGTATGAGTTTTGTTTTGATTCGTGATTCTGTTTGGACGTTGAAATTATGATTTTTGGTTTAACAACAGAACTTGAGTATTTTGTAAAGTTGATTCATGATTCTATTTGAAAGTTAAAAATTAACATGCTAATGGGCTAGGCCAAGCCATTTTTTTCTTTTTTATAAACGGGTCAAGACAGGCTAACAGTTAAACTCGTATAAGACTTGGATTAGGCCAAATTGAAATTTTTTGGGTAGGCTTGGGCTTTACAGGGGTAAAGTTTGGCCTAGCCCAGTCCACTTTCACCCCTACGGACAACTAGTTTCACCATGATATAAATGTTTCTCGCTTGACATAATTGCCTCCACATAAAACATTTGTGGTTTATTAAAAAAAAAAAAAAACTCCTTTTTTAAATTAAAATAACATAAGAAAAAAATGCTTTATTAAAATAAAACATACTTTGTAAAACTTAAAGTGTCAACAAATGTAATGTAATAAGATAAAAAAGGTTGGTAGCCTTTTCGGAGTGGAGAGCTTTTTTAGACTTATCCTACTAAAGTTGCGTACATTAAGTCAAAAATAACTGATATATAATTAATGAAATACGACATTATGCTACTTTTTTATAAAAATAAATAAATAAATAAATAAAAAATCTAATTTATATACTTCTCTCTTTAAATCATAATCTTAACCAAAATGAATTTGGTGGGAGAGAAAAAGAGTTGGGCGAGATTGCGCTCTAATGGTACGAAGAGTAGTATGTAAAATAAATATGAAAAAAATAGACACTATACCATAATTGATTTTTATTTAAAATATGATATTCACTTTAGTGCTCTCTTTTTATGGATTTATTTTTCTTTTTTAACGGTATGGACTATGGATATCAAGGGTAAGTTTGGATGATTTTATTTTTTTTAAATTATACATTACTTTTTAGAAGGATTTTTTTTTTCAAAAAAATGAGATTTATTTTATATATTAGAAAACACTTTAAGTAAATTTTTTTTTAAAATAAGAAATCTTGGTTTTAAAAAAAAGAATGGAAAAACATTTATCCTTTTAAAGGATATAGCCATATGTCATTTTAGATTCTAACCGTTGATTTTCATCTATCAACGGTTAGAATTTATTGGATCAAATTTAATAGGCCAAATTTATTATTAATTAATTAATAATTTTGATCCAATAAATTATAACCGTTAGATGAAAATCAACGGTTAGAATCTTAAATGACATATAATTATATCCTTTATTCCTTTAAAAAAAGTCATTTTAACTTTTTTTCACTTTTACTCTTTTTTTTTAAAATGTTGAGCCAATTACTTGTAAATTAAAAAAGTATTTTTATTTTGAATAAAAAATATTATTCAACCTACCCAAATCCCTCACCACTATACTAAAATTAATGATTTGACTGGATCCAACTCGAATATAATTAAGTTGGTTTAGGCCAAATTAATCAAAAAAAAATTCACACACATTATTCACTCGAACCTAACTTAATTAACTTTTTTTTTTCCATTTCTTAAATCGGACCTAACACCCTATGCAGCTCACATAGCCTACTCACTTAAAATAAAAATATAAAATATTTATATTTTATATTACCTAATAATTATTAACAGAACCCCATACATTGTATCAGTAATATGATTCTAAAATTGTAATAGATTAACATTTTATAAATTCTAACTTAGATGACGAAACTGATTAAAATAATAAAACATTTCAAAAATGAATTTTATATGCCGAAAAATATACAGGACTAAATATTTAACGTAGCCCATCTTTTATTAATTTTCGACAAATAAAAAAGTATTTTCAGAGTTATGAAAAAAAAAGAATTTTAATTATTTTACTTGCTGGTGAAATATATATTAGCTAAGTAAATACATTATTTTGATTCTAAAAAACGCATAAATAATATACATCTATAATAAATATATCAAATTCAGTGGTCAACAGTAACTGTATGAGTAGAGTACTTAACTGTCTTAAAAGCTAATAATTTATTTGAATGTACATCTATAATAGATGAGAAAAGTGTTTATCCTTTAAAATGACACAACTTATATATTTCACTCTCACAAAGAAGTGGGAACCATACCTTTATTTTTTTTGTCAACTCTCTCTCCTCCTTTATTTATCTCTTTCTCTTTTTTAAAATGACATAACTTTACATCATTTAAAATGACACACACCTAACCCATAATAAATATATCAAATTCAGTGGTCAACAGTAACTGTATGAGTAGATTACTTGACTGTCTTAAAAGCTAATAATTTATTTGAAATTGCAAGTTAAATAATTAGTTTAGTGGTAAGCAATATTTTACGTACCTTAAAAATATGGCAAGCTTGCTGAGGTTTAAGTGAGAGTGTCATTAATATGGCACTTATGATAAATTTTAAAAATAATAATGACATCTTAATTAATAATTAAAACTTTTGGTTTAAGGGTTTTATAATTCTCATTCAACATGAGAATTACAATTTTTCTACACACCTTTCGATTTCCGTGCTGACATGGGTCCTACATATAATTTTTTTCTAACACATGTGTCCCACATTCTTTCTATCTCTACCACATAATATTTCAATTCTCATTCAACATGAGAATTATAAAAGCCAAGGTTTAATTAAAAAATACTTGATGTAACGTTAAGGATACTCAATTCAAACACTTTGTTATCTTTTATTTGTGAGAGAGTTTCAGTACCGTTACAATATTTGATTATCATCAATTGTATATATCATTTTCATGATTATTGAAAATAAATTTTCTTTATACCAAAAAAATAAATAAATAAATAAATTTTCTTACATGCACACAAATTCGTGAGATTTAAGGGGTTCGTAATTCAAAAGAGATTTCTCTCAATAATAATTGAATGAATCTCTATTACAGTGTAATAATAGAGTCAAGAGATTCAATTCAAACACTTTGATATCTTTTATTTGTGAGAGTACTCGTAATAGAAGATATCAATTCAAACACTTTGATTCAATTCAATCTCTAGTGTGTCAGTACTTTTACAATATTTGATTTAACCCCGTGCATATATCATTTTCATCATTATTGAGAATAAGTTTTCTTACACACAAATTCGTTTAATTTAGGTCTTCGTAATTCAAACGGTTTCTCTCAATAATATGAATGAACCTTTATTACAGGTGTAATATTAGAGTCAAAAGTACTCAATTCAAACACTTTGATATCTTTTATTTGTGTGTGTCAATACTTTTACGATACTTGATTATAACTCTATGCATATATCAATCTCATGAATATCGAGAATAAAGTTTCTTACACACAAATTCGCGGAACTTAAAGGGTTTGTAATTCAAAGGAGATTTCTTTCAATAATAATTGAATGAATCTCAGGTGTAATATTAGAGTCAAGAGTACTCAATTTAAACGCTTTTATATCTTTCTTTTTCTTTGGTATCCTAACACTTTTATATCTTTTATTTGTGAGAGACTGTCAGTATTTTTACAATATTTACTTATAACTCTGTGCACGTATCATTTTAATGATTATTGAGAATAAATTTTCTTACACACAAATTCGTGGAATTTAAGTGGTTCGTAATTCAAAGGAGATTTCTCTCAATAATAATTGAATAAATCTCTATTACAGGTGTACTATTAGAGTTAAGAGTACTCAATTTAAACACTTTGATATATATATATATATATATATATGGGAAAAACATTTCTCAAGCAGCTTGAGATAAGCTTATCTCAAGCTAGCCCCAAAACTACGTCGTTTTGATTAATGAAGGGTGTTTACGTAATTTTAGGTGAATTAATGAAGGGTTTTGGAGCTAAAATTCACCTAAAATTACATAAACACCCTTCATTAATCAAAACGACGTAGTTTTGGAGCTAGCTGGAGATAAACTTATCTCAAGCTGCTTGAGAAATGTTTTTCCCATATATATATATATATATATATATATATATATATATTGATAAACTACACTTTGATATTTTTTTATTTTTTATTTTTGGTAAACACACTTTGATATCTTTTATTTATGAGAGTGTCGGTACTTTTACAATGTTTTTTTTTTGGATACAAGTACTTTTACAATGTTTACTTAGAGGGAAATACTACTATCATTTTACATGAGATAGTTATCTCATTTTCTCTCACTTCGAAAATCATGCCCCTTCTTTTCTCTTTTTTTTTTGTTTTTAAATAGCGGGCCCTACTTGGATTCTCTCTGTAATATGAGAGAACTACTCTCATGTTACATGAAAGTAATATTACCCTTACTTATAACCCAGTGCATATATCACTTTCATGATTATTGAAAATAAATTTTCTTACACACAAATTCGCTGAATTTAAGGTGTTTGTAATTCAAAGGAGATTTATCTTAATAATATATAATTGAATGAATCTGTATTTTTGTTTTTCATGTAAAACCGATCAATGAAATTTGCTTCAGAAAGCGGTAGGAGTTTCGACTAGAATTTGGTAACGGAAATATATATATATATATATATATATATATATATATATATATATATATATATATATATATATATATATATATATATGGGTTTTATGTTTTTTATGTCGTAGGAAAAGTAATTCTGTAATATTATAGAAATTCGTTTTGTGTGCCATATTTTGTTTTAAAATGTGTGGGCCCCACAAAAGGTTGTGTGTATAGGAAAGTTTGTTATGTTATGTTAAAGGATAAAATGAAAATCCATATATATATATATATATATAGGGGCATGATATTCTTACACCTGTGTAAGAGTTAGAAGTCTTACACTCAATCTTGACCATTGATCCACTTATATCCAATGGCTCACATTCCTAAAAAAATTGAGTCCTTAGATATAAGTGCGATCAACGGACAAGATTGAGAGTGTAACTTACACTGGTGTAAAATGATCCTGACCCTATATATATATATATATATATATATATATATATATATAAGGTAGGATCCTTTGACACCGGTGTCAAATTTGAAATTTGACACCTCATCTAAGAGCCGTTAGATCAAAAAAGATCAACGACTCTGATTTGTAAGTATGTGACACCATTGATCTTTTTTAATCTAACGGCTCTTAGATGAGGTGTCAAATTTCAAATTTGACACTGGTGTCAAAGGATCCTACCTATATATATAGGGTCAGGATGATTTTACACTATTGTAAGTTACACTCTCAATCTTATTATTTGATCTCACTTATTTCTAAGTGCTCTAGCTGAAGCACAACTGTATTAATAAAGCAATTAGTTGAAGTTAATACTCTCATTAATTGACTTTTCAAAGCACCTGTGCATGGTATCCAGGTGGAGTTGCAAGCTGAATTTGGGAATCCACATATGACCTCAGATGAAGCAAACTATTTATATATATTCAGCAATGATGCTCTGCTCCGCACCCCACAGCAAAAAATTAAGAAAACCCACGTGACTCAAATTTCGTCCACCTGATGAGAAAAACCCCAATGATTATGAATCACCATGAGCTCGCCACGTCACAGTGCATGAAACATGGCCATGTCTCTGCGAACGAGTGTAACATGCAACGCTTTAACATTAGCTGTTTTTTTTGTCCAACCCATGCACCCTAGTTTTGAACTTTGAAATACAAAGAACCCTCCTCATCTTCCTAAAGTTAAGTAAGTAAGAGAGAGAGAGAGAGAGTAAAAGATTGGTGTCGTTTTATGTTAAGATGAAAGAAAGAAGGAGAGTCCAATACAAAGCCAAAAACGCCATTGATTTGTGTTGTAAGTTTTCAGAACTTTTGCAACACCTGGAGGTCATTCTCAAGCTCCATGTTTCATTTGGTTTCACCATCCATCCGTCACTTGATGCTTGGCCACTCTCTAACCACCACCACCACCGCACCAACCCCTATGCACAAAGAGCCAAACCCATGTCCCTTAACCCTGGTTTATGCACTCCCTATTCATACGCAGCCACATTCACCATTACTAACTCACCCAGCTAGCTATCTAACTCTCACTTTTCTCTCTCTTTCCTCAGTGTCCACATTATTATTATAACCAAGCAGGGGAAAAAGCCAAATCCAAATCCAACCATGAATCCGGTCCTCACATTTGGTACCCCATTGCCACCAAACTCATCTTGATTGAGAGACTAACTCCGTTACCCATTACCCATAACCCATTTACAGATAAAAATCTGGCAAAAAAAGAAAGAGAGAGAAAGAGAGAATTTATATTATGGTAAAAGTAATTAAAAGCTACCATCAAAGAAAGGGAGAGGAATATGGGAGAGAGGCCTGAATGCAGCTTGCACAAATGTCATAAAAAAAACCCTTGCTAAAAATAGAAAAAATCCAAAGAAAAAAAAAGAGAGAGAAAGGGGTGTGTGATTGTGAGTGAGAAGAAGAGTGAAAGAGAGTCCACCATTGATCTCTTTAACACCAAACCCCACACCCATTTCGTGATTGCCGAGCGTCGTTCCATACTATATCTGCACACACACTGAGACTGTGAGATAAAGAGAACCATCCACAGTCACAGAAAACCAAAAGCACTCACTGTGTGTTGTTTCAAAGAAAAAAAAAAAAAAAAACCCTAAGCTAATGATGATGGATCAGCGACAGCGAGAGAAGCTGCTTCAGAAAACCGAGGCCTGTGGTTTTGTGGCAGGTGTTGGGGCTGAGCTTGGCTTTGTCACCGTGACAGGAGACAATAACAAGATAACTCATGGGTCGGGTCGGATTACTCGGATCCATGATGATAACAACCACCTTGGCCTTGTTGCTGCTGTTGCCACCTTTGGAAATGTTCACAGGAAGAAAAGGATGGCCAGGCAGAGAAGGACCACCACCACCGCCACCGCAACCACCACCACCAACCCCACCTTGAAGGAGATGCAGATGCAGATGCACCGGGTCAACCATTTCCCTTCCAAGCACACTACACTAGCTCCTGCTCCTTCTACCTCCACGCACGTGCCACTCTCTCCACTTCCATCTTATGATCCTTCCCCAACTCTCCCAGCCGCACGTGTGAGTTCTCTTTAATTTTTTTTTTTTAAATAATTTTTCACCCTTCAAATGAAAATCTCATATATAAACTTGATTCTGAATTCTATATCCCCTTTTTTTAATATACAATATTCCCGATCTCATAAATATATATATCTATTTAGTTCTCCAATATATCTGTCCTAGTTAAGATTTGCAAACTGCACATTGCACTTTCTTTAGATTCGCTTTTTTTTTTTTTTTTTTTTTTTGTCTCGTGATTCTCACATTTATGGTTGAGATGTATTTGAATAGTATAATTTAATTGTTTGATCTCCAATTTTTGGAACTACGATATGTGAAGAATGAGAATGGAGGGCAAAAGAGTGGCAGACAGGTCCAGAAATGCACAAGATTTATGCATATAGAATAGGAATAGTGCTAGGAAGATTTTTTTTTTTTATATTTTATTTTATTGAATTCCCCCACCAAAAAAAAAAAAAATTAAAAAGAAACATAGAATACGAAGAACAATTTAGAAGAGAATCTCTTGAGGAAAAAACAATGAAATTGATTGCATACTAAATAAAGTTGTCAAACACTTGGGGGCGGTTAAACAAACCAACACGATGTTGCGTCTATATTCCTCATTTGGCATAGTGTCAATACAATACTAAACGAAGTCCTTAAACACAAGTCAGAGAAATATATTTTGATTTCTAAGATTCTTTATAACCTTGTCTGTTTTGTTCTACTTTTATGGGGTGTGGATGAGTTACAAGAGAAGCGTGAAATTTAGGTGATTAATTGCAAAATTGTCAAATATATACTACATGGCTATTCTTATTGTATTACCTTTAATGCTAATTAATTAATGTCTCATCCTTGGAAGCCGAAAATTCCTACTTTTTGTTCCCTATATCTTTGGCGGTGTGCTTTAACAAATAGATTTAAAAACAAAACTTATGATTAGTGGTAAATTGAGGGCTTCACATTTGGGAATTTGTGCATTTCAAGACAGCCATAAGGCATGCTGGACAATGCTTTGGGCACTCTGCTCTCTTTATCTTAATTACATGACGGTGGTATTATCTTAGTTACCCAAAATTTGTATTTTTTTTTTTTTTTTTTATAATTTGCTCCACCTTTTAGCGACATTTAAGTGAATGTTTTAGTTCAATGTTATTTTTATATGAGATTGATAACATAAATGTCCTTACAATTTCATTTATTTGCTTTTAGGAAATCGATCCTAAAAGGTTGAGATTCCTTTTCCAAAAGGAGCTGAAAAACAGTGACGTTAGCTCCCTTAGGAGAATGATATTACCAAAGGTTTGTTCTTTGTCAATGCTTCTTTACAGTATTAAAGACTTAATTACTTGCTAATTACCATATGTGTAAAATATTTCCTCGACTTGATGTGATAATTAGGCAATTAATTACAACTTGCAGAAAGCAGCAGAAGCTTTCCTTCCTGCCCTTGAATCAAAGGAAGGAATTCTTATGACCATGGATGATCTAGATGGTCTTCATGTATGGAGTTTCAAGTACAGGTCTGCTATGGATGATTTATTTCACGGGGAACGATTCGTTTACAAACTTTTTTCATAAATTACACTAAGAATGACCGGTCATACTTTCTTGATTGAAGTATGACCGATCATACTTAGTGTAGTTTGTAAACAGAAAATCTGTAAATATAACCTTCCCCCTTATTTCATTGGCTGCAAAATATAATTGAAGACTTATATTCTTTTAACATGAGAAAAGTTGATATTGGTATACAATTTAAGGTTATTTTGATTAATTGATACTAACAATTCAAGTTTATAGGTTATTATATTGTATTTCAATAATGCAGGTTTTGGCCTAATAACAACAGTCGGATGTATGTACTTGAAAATACTGGTATTTCCTTAATTTACTAAAAGATTTGCTCCAATTCATGTGGAGTGTTAAATCTTGCATATGATAACATATTCTTTTGCTGAATATTTTCAGGAGACTTTGTTAACACACATGGCCTACGCCTTGGAGATTCCGTTTGGTTTACCAGCATAGTGAAAATCATAATTATGTATGTGTCGCCAAAAACTTAAATTTGTAGGACAGTTTCTTTTCTAATTTTGAAATTCGGTTAAGCTCTCTCCTTTCTTGTTTTGGTACATTCCGTAGAGGAAAAATGTTTCTGCTTTTGTTGCAGAAAATTTTATTCTTGCCACACTCATATAAAAGTGAATTGGTCCTATTAAAGAGAAAAGAGAAAAAAAAAAAATTTGTGGGACCTACTCATTTTTATGTAAGTGTGGTAAGAAAAAATTTCTTCCGCAAAAGCAAAAACATTAAACTCTTCCGTTCAAGTCATTTTAACCGTGTTTTGTTGTTGTTGTTGTTGTTGTTGTTGTATGCATTATGTGCGTGCAGGTCATTCAGGCCAAGAAGGCTTCTGATCAGGATGAATTTATGGAAGAAACTAGTAATACCATCAATGATATCTTCCTTAAATGATTATGAGGTGAACAAACCTGGTTGCTTCAATGTAACCTATCCTGCAATGAATGATACGGGCATGTCATTCATATATGAGACAAACTTCTCAAATGACTCCCCACTTGATTTTTTGGGTGGATCAATGACCAATTTTTCAAGGATTGGGCCAGTTGAAACCTTTGGCTCGGTTGAAAATTTGTCACTTGATGACTTCTATTAAGGTCATTACATAAGGGGACACCAATAGGATACCAAGAGGAGCGCTGTTGAATGTGGTTTGCTTCATTTTAGAACTAAAGAAATATATAAAGTGTGTTTTTTTTGTTGTTATCATCATGACCATGAGAGGATATATGTAGAATAAAAGCACAGCCAACGTACATGTTTTTTGTTCCTCTCTCTTGAAACTGGCTGAGACTGATCTATGATGTATTACTTATTGTTGAGATATATAGTCCCACATTGGTTGTATGAGCAACTAATGTGGCCTTTAAAATGCCTTAAGCACTCTTGATCCTTTGAGCTAACTTTTAGGATGGTGACCTCAAGGTTCTTTACACTTATAATTTTTGTTGGACAACATATAATCAATGATTTTGAATGCTCATTATAAATTATATAGCATAATATGTAAGTAAATCATGTAGGAGGGAATTGTTCTTGTTGTTCTCATGAACATGAGAGGATTTGAATAGAATAGTAGAGTATCCACCAATAGGCTAGGTGGGATTATTCTATGATGTATTACTTATAACTTTTAATGATAGCATCTACATAAATGATTTCGGTGTTCATTATTAATCATAAAGTATAATATGAAAGTAAATCATGTCAATAGGGAATTGTTAGCATGAATTATTGATTGCGTGCACTTAGTTAGATTTACAATAGTGTTACAGTGGAACTCAGACTAAAAAGAAATCATAATTATTCAAAATAACATAATTTTGGGATAGCGATAAGGTTATCTCAAAATAACTTTATATATATATATATGGTTTCCATTCTATCATTTAACATAATCACATAAAGTTTCCTACACACATAACATTTTGTGAGGCCTGCATGTTTAAAATATATATATATATATATATATATATTTCTGGCATGCAAAGCGAATCTCTATAACATTACACAATCATTTTTCCTACAACATAACTATTATAAAACCCATACATATATATACATATATATATATATATATATATATATATATATATATATATATATATATATATAGCGGAGCCGATGGTAAAAAAAATTAATGTTGCGTATCTTATAGATATGGCCACATTATTACTTTTCATATATAATTGTATCTTTTGATTAAATATATTAAATTTAATTTTTATTATTTTAATAAAACTAGGCTGATATATATATATATATATATATATCATTGTGAGACTCAAGTTATGTTATACCCATGTAACACCCAGTCAATCTCACCGTTAAATTAGGTTTTTGATCCAACGACCATGATTTAATC
>JAVKPL010011691.1:0-52200 GCA_032173675.1 Gastrolobium villosum | reverse complement strand
ATAACACACATTAACACCAAAACTCAAAAATCCACTTTATGCACCAATTTTTTTTCTAAGTTAAAATTCATTTTTTTCGCTTAAAATTTTCATTGCATTTCTAGCATTAATACATCATTCTAAGACATTATCATCTAATAGACATTTTTCATTTGAGCTCTCTAACACCACATATCACAAAATCCCTCTTTAGGGTCAATTATCACAACTAAAAATTTAACCAATGAAATGTTGAAATAACTCACCCAATTGAACGGTATAAGGCTCCACCTAAGTATACTCCACCATTGGAGCATTTGAAATCAACATAATCACCCTTTTTTGCATGAAAAATGCAACCTTGTAGGGCATGGATCTCCTCACACACTCAATTTCAAGGCTAAACAAGGCTACCAATGGGTTTAGGAGGTGTTTTCCATCAAGATTCAACACAAACTTTGTTGAATTTGGTTGAGAATTGGTTGATTTAGGGAAGGAAGAATTTGTGCACCAAAGAGGGAAAAAAAAAGGGGCTGCACGGCTGTGAGGGAGGAGAAGAATGAAATTGGAAGAAGGTGAATAGTGATTCTAAAGTGTTTATTTGACTTTAAGTGGGACCGGATCCCACGTGATTTAAAACTCACCCGAATTTCCCTCCGATCATCACTAAAATTCACAATTTAAAAACCTAATGAGAAATTATAATTTTTCATCTTAACAAAATCCTTTAATTTTACTTCCTCAGATAAATTTGGAGCTTTCCGGTTGTTCGGAAAAACACTGCTTTAAGCTACAGCGCGCTCCGTTGACAAACTTCCACAAATTGACTTAAATCCCTCAAATATTATCAGAAATCATATTTCCTATTTCTATGGACCATTTAAAATCAATATTTGAAACCTAGAGCTCAAAATTCCACTGGCACGTTTTACGGTGCAATCTGACTGCGGTATTTTTACCCGCGAAAAACACTAATCACTGATTTTTCTAAACTTGCCTATCCACTCAATTTTTCGTTCTGAATCCATTTCCAGGCTTATTTTTATCATCTGAGACATCCTACTCAATTTTTATCTTCCTAGGGTTGCGTGTTGGCTAATTACCATTTTGCCCTTTCTTTGTATTTTGGCTTAATATTTGGGATTTTCACTAATCCATCATTTAATTTCTCACTTAATACTTTAATTACTTAATTTAGAATTGTGAGGTGTTATAATCACCCCACCTTTTAGAATTTTGTCCGCAAGATTACATCTTAACGGTCCCGTAACACGGGGTGTAATCGAAAATCTCATCTCTGCGGTATCCATGATTACTTAGTCCTTCACAATCTTGATAACTTCGGGTATCTGACCCCTTAACTCATTATATCTTTCACTGTTTCCTTAAACCACTGTTGCTTTTTCACTCACTGTAGTTCATCATATACTCATTTTACACTTGTCTTTTATCGTGCAACGACCTTCAATTCGCAATACTTTAACCTCTTCACGGCTTACGGTTACACTTTCACCAATTTATAGGTAATAGACGACCATATTACAATTTTTCTGTCTCACTTCATCTCATTTTCATCTTCATCTGTCTTTCGGACCCAAAGCCGTTTCCAAAAATCTCTAGTTATTTCCATAATAGGCCTCAACCGTTCTCATATATCTTCACACTTTCTTTAGCACTTAACTCTTTTCGCTGTCCTCATTGTTTCAACCATACTCAGACATACTAGTCCTTTCCGTTACTGTTACTACTCTTATGATTTAGTTGTTTTCTTAGCTTTCACCGAAGCACATCCTTTCTAGTTTCAAAGGCACTTTGTCGTTTCCTACAGTTCCGACTCACATTAAATTCTATACTTATATACTTTATTTTTCCTTGTCACGTGTCTTTATCTTTTCTTAGGTACTTATAACCATATCTTTCTCTTCGTTATATGAAATTCACAATTCTCATAATAGTTTATCTCTTTAATTAACCCTTTAAGATCTTTTAACCACACACACTCCTGAATCTTTCCATCAACTAATCATATTCATAATTTACTTTCACTGTTACTCTTTTCATTAACTGAACCATCTCAACTTTATCCACTCAGTCAGCTCAATTCCATACTCAGACCTCTCACGGTCTAAACACAACACTCATCAATGACCTCCATATCGAGGACTCATGCTTAATATTTTCACCCACTAACTATTTTCGACTTCCATTCCACTCCGATATTACAACTTAACCTTATGTTCCACTCGTTTATACATCTTTCTCGTAATCATCATCATTTAATCCTGGATGTCAAACTCAAAACACTATTACTTTATAGATTTACTCACTTCCACTAAACACTTTGGAACGAATCAATTTCTGACCCGCTTCACTATTAACTGATGGACTATTCAAAATGCCATATCTATCATATACAAGTCCTATTCACTAGGAATCCTTGACACTCAATTATCAAGTCACTTAAAATTTATTCCATCATTGCCACCACTTCTACAATTTACCACCAGTTGGTATATCAGTCTCTCAGAATATTCAAAATTACCAATAACACTTGTCCATACCTCATTAGTACTTAATCAAAACATCATTAACATTGTGCATTTTCCACACACTTTCCACCATAAGTGGCATATGCGATTACATACAACATTTCTCAATCTACTTTACCACAAAAACCAAGCTATTCACTTTTTGGTAATCAATTACGACTATAGTTCCCATCTATTAATACACGCTCGCACTTGAATCTATTTCAATTTATCTTTTCCTTAGGGCTAACACTTTACTGTTTTAACCTGAGATCTTGATCATCACTAGCCTTCCTAGAAGGACACTTACTCATTCTGTCAACTTTAACTCACGTGATCATCCCTTTTTGGTCATAAGACGAGGGTTCCAACTAACTTACTACTTCACTTTGAGACAAAATTTATTTCATCAAACTTACTTTACACCCACAATAGTACTTCACTATCACACTTCGAAGTTCTTGCACACTAAGCCACAACTCTTATATCCAAATCTGACATACTATTGTCCATTTACAATTATATGACCTCGCATCTTGCGTTAACCATATGGAAAAACTCTCCCAATACAGTGGGTAACAACATTCACAGGTTTAACCCCTCGAGCTCTTGCTGTCCTAAGCGCCCCAGATGCCATGACCCACCGATCAGAGAATCCACCCATATGATCCATGCCGTAAAAATGACTTACTACTAGCTGTCCCTATTCTAAGGCATCCCCCAAATGTTTCTTCTTTGTGCATTTACATAAATTATCTTTACCATACTGACCGTTACACCATTGTGGAACACTTCCTCGTTTCTCATTACTCATATCAAATACTACTAGTCTCCGGGAACTTAACCCGCACCGAGATTGCTATACACTCCTAGCACATAGGCCTCACTGAGATCTCCCTACTATCAAATCATATTACATGCACCCAGTGCACAGAGGAATTTATACTCATAATACATCTGTATATAACAGCAAACTGGTACACCGTGCACTCCCGATCACACATGAACCCAGTCCATTTGGTGTCTGTATCACCTCTGTATATAACATCAAAACTGTTTTGTATTACCACATGGGTTGCCCCTATACTCTTAGTCGTAGTGGTATAATATACAGCTGTTACATATAAGTTAATTCATCTTGCTCTCTCATGAAATCCTTCTCACTGGTAGTTTACTTTCGTTTCGGTTACCCCTCTGACCTGGTTTATAACATAGTCACGGTTATAATAATCCACATTCTCTTCGTAATTTCGTACACATTTTCTAACTCGTAATAGTTCTTTCTGTCTTGTTACCGTTCAGTCCGTAGTCCATTATCTCTTCCTTGCTTATTCTTCTCGCAGATTGTTTACTCTTTTACTTTGACTAATCACTTGCCATGGTTCATAACATAATCCCTAATCCATAATTGCTAAATTTTCTCAAAGTTCTGTACACATCTCAATTCTCTCAGTATAAGTTTCACATTTCCCATCACACAGGGATCTTCCAATCATTTCCGTCGAATCACAGATAACTACTTCACCTCAATCCTTGCCCTGAAATTTACATTAACCCTTTGCACTCAAAACTACTCGTCCATTCTTGCACTGACGATTATACCTCAGCTCACTAACAAATCTTATCATTACACTTTACACATCAGTTCTTTCATTAACCTCTTACTTTCGCACTTTATTTTCACTTGGTTCGTATACTAATCACTTGATTTCACATTAAATTTTACATTCATTCATTCACTAATCATACCATCTCACCTTATTGTTATACAACAATAACCCACAAACTTATGCCACCGTTCTAGTCCATTGCCTGCCACGGCTCACATAACATATGCTCAATATTGTAGAGCAACTCATCAATTTTCCTGATCGCTTCCACCCTTGGTGGTTGTAGAATGTCTCTTTACCTTGAAAATACCTTTACTCCGTCTACCACTCCGTATCAAATACCAATATTTTCTTAAGCGCACTACTATTAGTAATACATATACATATACCACAAGATCGTAATTTCTTTACAATTCTATTTACTTTCGTTCAATTTACTGCACATCTCAACCATCTTGTTCCTTTATCACTGACACGTCTGCCAATCTGAGTCGACCTCCACTAACTTCAATAGTGTCTTCATGGTACATATATCTTGTGCCATCCTTGGCGATTCCTTCACTTTTCCTTATACACACTCCACATAATAATATACAGATAATTAGTTCACCTCACTTGTGTTTAGCCAACACTATCTCTTTATAGAATTCACTCCAATATTTCAATATCTCTCACATTACCAATCTACCAGCATCATACTTTCACGTGGTCAAACCTCGTAGGATTACTCATCACATATTCTATTTGTTTCTCTGCTTGAACCATCCCAATTCATTCAAGTGCACCGCACTTGTTTTGGTCTCATAACCGCTAACCAAACATGACGTGTTTAACTCACACATACGCATATCTGTTCCCTTTTCTCAATAATTCTTCTGGTTCAAAACCTCTCGCCTTGATGAAGTCTATTCACCAAGACCACTTGTACATAATTGTCTTACTATGCTACACATATACTTGGAATTTCCCAATCTCATACGTTTATCTATGTTATATGTTCATTTTTCATAGTACTGCAAGGTTCGTCTATGCTCATATTGTACATATCATAAATTGTACACCACTGTTGCTTATAATACACTTTTCTCTTGACTTTCATCGAAGTCAGATATAACATTTAAATCTGTTTTCCTTATGCCTTCTAATATTCATACTTGACTTACTGCCGTCCTTTGTCCATGGAGCAGTTAACACTGCAGCCACAACATCAGGCTAAAGACTCACACTCGGTGCTTCAAGGTTACTACGCAGGCTTCTTACGATGACCACAGATGTAACACAAAGGAATGGGTTGATCAGACCCACACTAAGGAATTACATATACATTAATCGATAAGAATCTACATACAACTATGTAGCACATAACACATCTATATATATGTAACGCCTGGCAACTTGCAAGGATTAACGACTGTCCCCACACACTAACACGAGACTTTTCAGCGTGTTTTGTCCTCACTCGCACACTTCCCGGGAAAACTTCCCAGGAGGTCACCCATCCCAGAATTGCTCCAAGTCAAGCACGCTTAACTGTGGAGTTCTTCCGATCCGGGCTACCGAAAAGTAGATGCATCTTGTTAGTATAGGTAGTACCAATTAATTCTTATAAGTCATTCCCAACTGTACTGTCTCATACCAGCACAGTCTCTGGAATCCCTCTCTTTCCGGTGTTATTCGATTCATTCATGTACCCCCGTCGCTGGAAGCCTGCCAGGAGCCGCTCCTTGTCCGTGCCCTTGCGCACTGGCGATCACTCCCCGCCCTCGTCAGCGCCCGGGATGTTACATGCCCACCAGCTTCCGCCTGGTTCGTCCTCGAACCACACCGTACTGGATGAGAGGCCCTGCTTTGATACCAAATTAGTGTAACGCCCTCCCTTGTATGCATCCAAGAGAGTCGTTTGCTAAGCGGAATTAGAGTCGTTAACGTCACATGAGCTAACAAAATTCACATTCTAGATTCAAATCCGAAAAGCGTTTCTACAATACTTATTACTTCTGTTTGGACGATAAAAAATATTTCAAGTGATTTAGAAAGAGCACGTTTGGGGCTTCGCGTGCATATAAAGTAATAGTAAATCCGAGTTCGTTTGCTCATAAAAACACCACCCGTAAGGTGCACTGTAGAAATTTCAGCACTTAAATTCTTTTCACAAAGGTTTTCCAAAATAGCCGTTGTTCATAAAGGTTCAAGTTCAAATAAGGATGATAGAGTCTACAGTCATCCAAGAGTACCAGAATATTAATCATTACAGTCATCCAATCAAACAAACAGCAACAGTACAAGTCTATTCATCAGCAAGCAACAGCAAACATCACGTCTTCAAGTGCTTTTACGTCCTCCTGCCATTTAGGAAAATAGCAGCCCCGAAGGGGTGAGAATAATCCCAGTAGTGTGGCAACAAAACCAGTAATATAACAGTATTAACTAGGCACAAAATCATAAACAGTCACTTCAACATATCCTTGTTCCTTTTCCTTTTTCCTTTTCATCATATTCATATATTGCGTATATAACGCCTTTCCTTTGCGCTTTTAGCACCGTCGTGCGCGCACTTCACAGTGGAATCAAATACCCTTGGCACCTGAGCTCCATGTGGATTCCGACTGTGGGCCTATGCGGACTGATGCCAAGTGTCCCATACCCCGGTACCTTGGGGATGCCTATATGATGCTTGCTCAAACACATGGACCTGTACATAACTATTCTAAAACAAGGCCTATATGATCATGATATATGCATGTCATGCTATGCTTTCACACACAAAGCGTAAAAATGCAGTATGATGTAAGGTGCATGCTTATATACCTTTCATATAGCCATCACGGCACATATACTTTTCATATGCGTTATGCTGCCACATAACGTCTTTACCTCATAATCATATAGCCATCACGGCACATTTTTGGCAGTTTCCTTTCATCATAATGGAACATAATACTTTTACGGAATATGGAGCATCATGTCACAATTTTATACCAGTAGTCAATAGTCACATTAGGTGATATCGCCTGACACTTACCATTGCGTGCCTTAAATAATACCAAACAGCAGCGAAGTATCTCACTTCTTAAGCGCACCTCTTGTAGCACACACTTCTAGCTCACACACCACACCCTTTCTAGCTCTACTTCACAACAAGTCCCCACTTCCTAGGATGTTCTATGCGCAAACAAGGTGAGGATGAACAAACTTGGACAGCTTCAAGGTTGAGAACAAGGCTGGACAGTGAGGGAAGGTGAGTTGTCTTAGCAAAGTTTTTCTTTCTCCAAGGTCCCTACACTACACGGTTTAGAGAGTGAGGAGATGAGGAAGGAAAGTTGGCTGAATGTAAGGTGAGGGCAGCCCTTCCTTATGCGCATACTTAAAGGGAAAGTGAGGAGAGGTGGCAATGATTAAACATCATAAAAAATTCTGGTTGCTTGAAGAAGTGGGGCTGCACACTTGGGCTGAACAAACAAAGGGTTGCTTCTAGGCTACTCTATGCACATGCAAGGAGGTGAGGGAGATAAGTTCAGATCTGAATGAGTGCTATTAAGTCAGAAATTTTTTTCACACAAATGACCAAACCATGCGCATAGGGTGGAGTGGAGAAGGTGCATCATGAGCACATGTAAGAGGTTCACTAAGTCAACAAGCAAAACAACTATGTGGCAGCCAAAAAAATCTGGTTTGATGCAGCCTTTGTGCGCAAATGATGAGGGAGATGCAGCCCAAAATCCTTCTTTGGCTGCATGTGGAAGAAAGGGGCAGATTTGGCTCATGATGGACTGCCAAAAGCATGCAAAAATCTGCACAATTCAGCCTCATGATGGAAGGTGTAAGGTGGTTCACCAAGTCAACACTCAATGCAGATTTGTGTCACAAAAAATCTGATCCATGACTCCCCCCATGTGCGCCAAAATGAAGAAAATGCAGCCTAAAATCATGCTAAATGGTACATGTGTCTTCCATGCAATGAAGTTGAAATCAAGTGATGCACAAGCTAGGTGATGTGGCGGTCAAACAAGAGGAAAATGGCAGATTTTTTTCTAAGTATTTTCTACCTCTTGTGCGCATGAATGAGTGAGAGAATACATCAAGTCAAGTGAAGGTTTCTTGGTACACAAACAACCTTGTTGGACAAGGCTTAGGGAATCATGTGAGGGTTTAACTTTGGGCTGAACATGATGGATCCAATAAGACAAGCCTAAAGGTGGCAAGTCCACACACACAAGCCCACTTCCAAAGTCCAATGAACACTAAGGTCCTATAACACACAATCAAATTACTCATATGATAAAATTCACATGTCTACATATGTATCCTCCTATGATTTAATTTAAATCCTTGCCTTAGTCTTATCCAAGGATAAGATCAACAATTCGCAAGCCATCACACATAAACCATAAATCCGAAATCTACACATACATCTATAACATATAGTACTTATGTATTTTACTAATTATGCGGGATGTTACAATATATTATCAGAGTTCCCTAACAAAACTGCTCTGATACCATAAAATGTAACAGCCCGTTGTACACCGGTATTGTTAACATTAATTATGATATTAAGCGCAGTTACAATCACAGCAATTCATTTATAAAAAATGAGAATAAACTTTTTCCGATTATTACGCGAACAGTAAAAGTATAAAAAGCGTAATTATAAAAAGCTGTGACCGTAACTGAAACACTAGCGGAAGACTTTCTTAACTATTTATACACTTTATTTTATCACATACAAGATACTAAGGGGTTCCCATAAACCCACTTAGCCAACTCCTCACTTTTTACGTTTTTACCACTTAACCGGATTTGCTAATTTGTTTTTCTACGAAAACAAAATAAAAATCCAAACTTAAACTCCAGGTTATCTTTTTTCCTTATTCACTTACCTTTCTAACAAGCTATCACACACTCGATTCCGAGCTCGTGAGCTCCGGTTATCGCCGTTTGAAGTTGGACCAACAACATTGCCAACCAACTCCAAAACAGCCTAAAACCTCCAATCTTCACGGAATAAACTGCACCTAACCGCCCAGCCACTGTCTCTCAAATTTTTACACCATAAACTAGACACCTCAAAATTCAATTTGATATATCGTGTGCTTAATTTGACCAAGTAACGAAGCGGGAATTAATTTCCCTAAACTGCCCCAGATCTGCCCACTAAAACAGGCCAGAACAGGGCAGTTCATGTTTTCAGCCACCCAGGGCTTCGCAAACCACCAATGATCCTAGGATTTTGACACAACATAGGGGACATCTTAAGCTTCAAAATGGCGTATGGCACGTCCCAATTGGACCACTATGGAGAGAGATATGCTCTCCCGAAGTTCACCCAAAAACTGCCAATTCTACAGAAATTTCGCCAGAGTTTCCTTTGTATTTCCTAAAATCCCCAAATTTGTATAAGCTGTTTAACACCACTAATACACCTGAAATCCAGCAAAATCCAATGGGTGGCACACACAAGGACCATCAACGCCTTGGGGCACTTACAACCCAATCCAACATACACTTAAAAAATAAACAGTTTACTTTCAATTCATTTATAGTTTCAATCACTAACATCAATTTCATGCATAAATCATAATGCAGATAATCATAAACCTACAATAGGCCTAAAGCCCTTCCATCATATTACATACATCCATGGTACATTTACAACACTGGATTACATTTACATTTACAACTTTAACTTTAAACTACAAATGTTTACATATTACAACTTCACTTGCCAAATAAATCCATAAACTGAAATGACATGTATGATACACTGAAACAAAACATGCATCACTACTCCACTCATCATCATGCGGGCTTCTTGCCCGCTGCTCCATATCCACTGGTACATCCTGAAATAAATGCCCCGAGACGGGGTGAGATATACGGATATATCTCAGTAACCAAGAGGTTCTGGAGAAAACTTCGCCCAATGGTTCACTTCGATGTATATCAATAATATAAAAACAATACCACTGTTATAAAATGGGATAAAGCAAGGGATTTAGAGAAAGGGGGATATATATCAGAACAACTACGACATGCAGGATGGTAGCTACCAATACTGTAATGTCCCACATCGGTTAGAAAGGAGAACAAAGCATGCCATATATATGGGTGTGGATACCTTTCCTAGTGGAGGCCTTCTGAGGGGGTGTCCCCAACGAAACAAAACCGTGAGTCCCGGAAGGGGGCAGAGCGGACAATATCTGCTACATGGTTTGGGGCTGTTACAGTTGGTATCAAAGCTTGGTCCTGGACCGGTGTGTACAGCGGGGACGCTGTATTCCCAGTGGGGGAGGATGTAATGTCCCACATCGGTTAGAAAGGAGAACAAAGCATGCCATATATATGGGTGTGGATACCTTTCCTAGCGGAGGCCTTCTGAGGGGGTGTCCCCAACGAAACAAAACCGTGAGTCCCGGAAGGGGGCAGAGCGGACAATATCTGCTACAGGGTTTGGGGCTGTTACAAATACCACGCCATGTCCTCGGCTATACGCCTATGGGTACTACCCCTGGCGTGTTCAGAGAACAACCCACCAAGGTACCCCTTCCAACCATATACACCCGAGACAACCTAGTGTGCTCCTATCCGGATAACACACCACGACCCTGGGTTAACTGGAACTCCCTCTCGGAGACCTATCCAGTGGCAGTCCGGAAACACTTGCCCGAAGGCTAAAAATATCTACTGGCCAGAGATCTGGTACATAAGTACCCACTGTGATAATGCACATGCATGCTCATGCTGTTCTACACTACTCATACACATTTCCTACCATTGCCATCAACTAGTAAGGTGGAACACAAAAGGGGAACAAGCCCCAGTACCAAGAGGTTACCTTTCTTTTTCCTTTCACTGAGCTCCGCAGAACTCCACTTACAGCTTGATTCACAGGGAACGCCTACACAGAGGACCATTCCACACACTTAGAACTTTGAATCCACTCATGAATTTCAACATACCATATGTAAACCACATCACTTACCTCAATCCACTTGATCCAGGACCAAGGGAAATCCACTGTTTCACTGTTCCAAGTTTATATCCACGTACGGCAACCTGTACAACCATGCACAACCGTCAGTTTCAGTCAAAATACGTCAAAACACGAAAACGTCGGATTTTCTCTCCACTCCCTTAAGGGTTCGGCCCACATAGTGTTATTTTGGGTTTTATTTTTCTAAATTTTCTTTCTCATTTTATTTCACTTACTTAGGTTACCCAAAGGCTAGTTCAATCGCCGTTTTTCGGTTTTACGACTTTTACGCAACATTTTGCGAAATATTACACTTTAGGCACATTTTGCCACTTTCAACACTTATTATTTTTACATTGATTCTTCCACATGCCAATCACCACACAACCCATCTAATAACTTTTCCATCACACAACACAACACCAAAGTGTTCTAAACATCAATTTGCCCAATTATACATAAATGGCCGAATCTTGGTTATCCAAACTAAGGATTTCCACTCAATTCCTATGGTCTACCACTCACATAATCACTTCATATCATCATATAATCACACTACAATTCACTATAACACACATTAACACCAAAACTCAAAAATCCACTTCATGCACCAATTTTTTTTCTAAGTTAAAATTCATTTTTTTCGCTTAAAATTTTCATTGCATTTCTAGCATTAATACATCATTCTAAGACATTATCATCTAATAGACATTTTCCATTTGAGTTCTCTAACACCACATATCACAAAATCCCTCTTTAGGGTCAATTATCACAACTCAAAATTTAACCAATGAAATGTTGAAATAACTCACCCAATTGAACGGTATAAGGCTCCACCTAAGTATACTCCACCATTGGAGCATTTGAAATCAACATAATCACCCTTTTTTGCATGAAAAACGAAACCTTGTAGGGCATGGATCTCCTCACACACTCAATTTCAAGGCTAAACAAGGCTACCAATGGGTTTAGGAGGTGTTTTCCATCAAGATTCAACACAAACTTTGTTGAATTTGGTTGAGAATTGGTTGATTTAGGTAAGGAAGAATTTGTGCACCAAAGAGGGGAAAAAAAAGGGGCTGCACGGCTGTGAGGGAGGAGAAGAATGAAATTGGAAGAAGGTGAATAGTGATTCTAAAGTGTTTATTTGACTTTAAGTGGGACCGGATCCCACGTGATTTAAAACTCACCCGAATTTCCCTCCGATCATCGCTAAAATTCACAATTTAAAAACCTAATGAGAAATTATAATTTTTCATCTTAACAAAATCCTTTAATTTTACTTCCTCAGATAAATTTGGAGCTTTCCGGTTGTTCGGAAAAACACTGCTTTAAGCTACAGCGCATTCCGTTGACAAACTTCCACAAATTGACTTAAATCCCTCAAATATTATCAGAAATCATATTTCCTATTTCTATGGACCATTTAAAATCAATATTTGAAACCTAGAGCTCAAAATTCCACTAGCACGTTTTACGGTGCAATCTGACTGCGGTATTTTTACCTGCGAAAAACACCATTCACTGATTTTTCTGAAACTTTCCTATCTACTCAATTTTTCGTTCTGAATCCATTTCCAGGCTTATTTTTATCATTTGAGACCTCCTACTCAATTTTTATCTTCCTAGGGTTGCGTGTTGGCTAATTACCATTTTGCCCTTTCTTTGTATTTTGGCCTAATATTTGGGATTTTCACTAATCCATCATTTAATTTCTCACTTAATACTTTAATTACTTAATTTAGAATTGTGAGGTCTTATAAAGGAGGAGCATACGGAGCACTTGAGGATTGTGTTGCAAGTGTTGAAGGAGAAAAAGCTTTATGCAAAGCCTTCAAAGTGAGAGTTTTGGCTCAAGTCCGTGAAGTATTTGGGGCATGTGATTTCTGCAGAGGGAGTTGCAGTGGATCCCAACAAGATTGAGGCCATGCTGGATTGGGAGAGGCCCAAGATGGTTACTGAAGGATTCTCCAAGATGGTATTGCCATTGACTCTTCTTACCCGGAAGAAGACTCCATTTGTCTGGACTCACGAGTGTGAGGAGTGTTTCCAGGAGTTGAAGGAAAGATTGACCTCTGCACCTGTGTTGATCTTTCCTGATCCTATGGAACAGTTTGAGTTGTATTGTTATGCCTCTAGAAAGGGGCTGGGCTGTGTATTGATGGAGACTGGCAGTGTTGTTGCTTATGCTTCGAGGCAGTTGAAGCCTCATGAGAAGAACTACCCGACTCATGATTGGAGTTGGCGGCTATAGTTTTTGCTTTCAAGATTTGGAAGCATTATTTGTATGGCATGAAGTTTGCCATGTTCAGTGACCATAAGAGTTTGAAATATCTATTTGATTAGAAAGAGCTGAACATGAGACAGAGGAGATGAATGGAGTTTCTGAAGGACTACAACTTTGAGTTGAGGTACCGTCCTGGCAAGGCCAATGTGATAGCTCATGCTTTGAGTCGGAAATCTGTGAGCCTATCCAGTTTGATGATAGGTAGCTTTGATGTGATCGAGAAGTTTCGAGATCTGACAGTGACCTCTTTGTTTGGGGGTGCACTTCTCGAGATGGAAACATTGACTGTTATAAACGAACTGATGGAAAAGATTAAAGAGGCGCATGTGCAAAGAGAGTGTCTGGTCTATGTGAAGAACCAAGATGGTGTATCTTGAAATGAAGATGGACTACTAATGTTTCAGAAGAGGATTGGGAGAGCATTTCTATGGACTTCGTTGTGGGATTTCCTAAGACTCGGGCTAGTTGTAACTCTATCCAGGTCATTGTGGATAGACTGACCAAATCTGCCCATTTTCTTCCGGTAAAGCTGAGCTTCACTACTGAGCAGTTGACTAGACTATATGTCTGCGAGATCGTGAGGCTTCACGGGGTGCCCGACAGTATCATCTGTGATAGGGACCCGAAGTTTACATCTCAGTTCTGGGAGGAGCTGCAGGGAGCTTTTGATACTCAGTTGAGACTGAGTACAGCCTATCACCCTCAGACTAATGGACAGACTGAGAGGACCATCCATACATTGGGGGACATGTTGAGGGCTTGCATTTTGCATTTTGGTTTCCTTTATTTTTTCCATCTTCATTAAATCTAATTTAATGACTATATTTAAATTCAAATTTCAAATTCAAATTTTAAATTCAAATTTCAAAATTTGAAATTAGAATTTAAATTATTTTTATTTAAATTCAAATCTTAAATTCGAAATTCAAAATAAGATTTCAAATTAATTTTATTAATTTAACATTTAAATTAATTAGGTCACATCAAGTCTCATGTTAGTGCCACCTACCCTTTCTTAGCCCAAAAGTGCGCGAGTGAGGACAAAGCACGCCGAAAAGTCTCATGTTAGTGTGTGGGGACAGTCGTTGGTCCTTGCAAGTTGCCAGGCATTATAGGCAAAGCCCAGGCATTGGTGGTGCAGGCAAAGCAAGAAGCAACAATTGAGCATATACATATTCTGCAACAGAAACATTTTATTTAATCAGTATTCAGTACTATAAAGTTCAATATTTTTTTCGGAGGACGGACGAGAGTGAGATAGAAATCATCAACTAAGTTATTACTTGTTGTGCAATTACTTCCTTTTCCTCTTTTTCTTTAGCCTTCACTTCGTTCTGTGCTTCAATTTTGTAGTTCACTAGTTCATCAACTTTGCCAGTGTACTCACGGATAAACTACAACAGCAAAGACAGTGAAAGAGAGTACTGGATAAAATGATGAAAAAGACATGCATGTCAACTGCATTATATATTACAAGTAAGCATCTGAGAGGAAACAAAAACCTGTAAAGAGATATGGGAAGGCAAAGTCAATCATATTGTGCATCCAAGCCAGTTCAAGAACAATGTCTGCCCGGATCAAATCATAGCAAACAAATAGACACGAGGCTAAACATTCATTCTTTCCCTGCATAAGCTTGTGGAAAGACATATAAGGATATTTTGACCTTACTCAATTGTATGCACAATCGTAAATAAAAGATTGGAATATCACCATTACAAAGGTATAGTTTGGACATTAAGGTAAGAAAATTATATCACAATCCTTCAGTCAGTAAGCATTGACAATAAAGCTAATAACATGAAACAAGAATAAATTGTCACTCTAGGCTTCACAAATAAATAACTAGTAATTCGAGTTGCCAATAATTTCTCTGCATGGCTTTAGAACTGCACCCTGCTATGAAGGATGCAACAAGCACCCATATGCAATAAACAAAACTCGATTATTTAACATCTTAGTATTTATATAAAACATGTTAACTATGAATAAGAGTCGACCCTAAATCATATAGGCTGGGGCCATATTGCAAAAAAATGAATTATATGTCGTTGAAACTGAATTTGGTACCTGATTAATGAAATAAACAAGCAACTCCTCATCAAGTCCATGCTTGAAGAGCTTGCAAGAACTTTATGAGGTAACAGAAAATCAAGATAATCTCACTTTGTTTTTCCTTTTTGCTGATTGTGAGCCAGTAAGTTTTGAAGAAGCTGTTCAAAGCAAGAAATAGAGTAATGCTATGGAGGAAGAAATCAATGCGATTGAGAAGAATAAAACATGGGAGTTGGCTTCACTTCCAAAAGGGCACAAGGCGATTGGTGTAAAGTGGGTCTACAAAGCTAAAAGGAATGCCAAGGGAGAAGTTGAAAGATACAAGGCGCGATTGGTGGCAAAAAGCTATAGTCAACGAGCAGGAATCAATTATGATGAGGTATTTGCTCTTGTTGCTCGCTTAGAAACTATTAGACTAATCATTTCTTTGGTAGCCCAAAATAAATGGAGTGTACACCAAATGGATGTAAAGTCAGCATTTTTGAATGGAGTACTTGAAGAAGAAGTGTACATCGAGCAGCCATCTGGGTACGAAGTCAAAGGACAAGAAGATATGGTATTGAAGTTGAAGAAGGCACTCTATGGGCTAAAGCAAGCACCAAGAGCTTGGAATAGTCGAGTTGACAAGTATTTCCAAGAGAATGGTTTCACCAAATGCCCTTATGAGCATACACTTTATGTAAAGCTCAAAGATGGAGATATTTTGATCGTGTGTTTGTACGTTGATGATCTAGTCTTCTCCGAAAATAATCCAAGGATGTTTGAAGAGTTCAAGAAAGTGATGAAGAAGGAGTTTGAGATGACTGACATTGGGCAAATGGCGTACTATCTTGGCATTGAAATCAAGCAAAAGAAAAAAGGCATTTCATCACCCAAGAAGGTTATATAAGAGAGTGCATTGCAAGAAAGGAGGTGCATATAAAGTATGTGAAGTCTCAAGAGCAAGTTGCAGATATCTTCACCAAGCCACTGAAGAATGAAGACTTTGTCAAGATAAGAAGATTGCTTGGAGTTACAAAATCAAGTTTAAGAGGGGGTGTTGAAAAATAAACTTGTTTTGGGTTAATAGCTAGTTGGCCCAAATTCTAGAATAGTGTAGTAATTTTTTGTATGACCCAAATATCCAAGAGGTGTGTCTCTAGATATCTCCATAGAATGCTTCAAACTAGAGACTATAATAAATGTATAGTATAGGAGTTTGTAGAGAATTCTCTGGAAGGCAAATTGTAGCCCTTAGATGTGAATTATGATGGCACAATCTTAGCCATTGGTTAAGGGGTGCTACTAGTATAAATAGGTGGGTTCTCTACCATTTTGTATCAAGCCAAGAAGAAACAAGAGTTTAGTAGTAAAAAATATTCTCTTCCTCCAAATTTCTCTAAATTTTCCTTTTCTCAAATATCCTCCTCCCAACATAGCAATCAAGAAATAAGCAAGGCAACTACAATAGAAATGAAAACTAAAATAAAATACCTTCTGAACATAACCTTCAATGTAGCGAAGCATATTGTTTGTGTATAGATAGTGTGTTAGATCTGGAACAAATCCAAATCGGTCACAAACATTTATCAGAGGTCGTGCATCAGGAAGCTTAGCTTCTATTAGAAAGTTTTTCATTTTCCCAGGGTCATAGAAACTTGATTCTCTAGTCACACGCTCAACCTCTTTGATTTGTCCAGTCTTTGCTGCTGCCTCAATGTACTTAAAGTGAATGTCAGGATCCTCACTATCCCATATTCAGATAAACATATATTAGCACATATACATTGGATATTATCTCCTGTATGAGTGGAATCGTTTGTCCACAAGCCAAAATAGTTTTTTCAAAATGAACGGATTACCTAGAGCTCAAATATGACCCAAGGAAAAAATACAGTCCTTCATACGACCTGAACTGCTCAAAAATCTTTATGCAAGCATCAATGCCCAATTGTTCACAGTATTCTTTAGCAACCTAAAAAATTATAAGTAAGCTTCAGTTATCAATTAATTATTAATAATTCCAAGTTATAGAAGACAACAATACTTCTATACCTGCACAATTATCTGCAGGTTGCCTCTAAGATTGACCAACAATAGGTCTTTTATGCACTCTAATGCCCATTCTCGCGACAGAGTACCAAAAAACTCAACAAGTGACTGCAACAACCAAATAATGAGTGAGTGTTTTGAAATTACCATGATGTTAAACTATATAAATTATAAAAGCAATAGGGAACATAAACCTGTGGCTCAATTGCATATGTATTTACAATCACGCGTTTTATATCTGGCAACTCTGTATAATGCTGCACCAAAAATAATGCAATCAGCAAGAGGGTGATTATCAGCTTAAACTGGAAAAAGGGTAAGAGAAAAACACATTTGGAAAGTCATTACTTGCAAAGCTCGCATATAAAGACCAGCTTTTTCACAAAATTGGGAAATACGAGGACGGTCGTAATGGCTGAACATGCCATTAGCCAAAATTGCATCAGCAACATTGGGGAAAGTTACCAGATTTATCTCCAACATCTGAACAACAATTCACAAGATGGAATCATTGCAAAGAAAGAACCATATGAGTGAAATGCCTACAATAAATGATAAATGAAGACCGAAACCTTTGTTTGAAGGAACCCATGTTCTGGTAGATTTGGATTCAAAACATCTAGGAGAAAGGAAGTTTCCTCACAGATCAGGTTTCTCTGAGCAGGACAAAAAAGTAACCAGAAGCTAATAAATGGACTGTCCAGTAATGCATATTGCTAAAATAAGGAGGGGAAATGACATGGCAGTCCATGTGCTTTCGAGTCTAATAAAGATAATGCCACTTAAAGAAACATTTTGTACTACAAAAATGATCATGAAGCAAGAATATTATATAACTAATCACTGTAATGGAATAATTACAGTAGATAATTAACCTGAAGAAAAAGATGGGTTATGGTATTGTAATCAACCGGGCAACCACCCTCTATTTGAGACATCATTAATGCAAAATTAACAGCACCCTGCAAATCAAAATGAATGAAATAGTTGTTGAATTAATTTGTAAAACTAAAATTTTCTGCAAATTAAAATGAAAAAAGTAAACTTGTTGAAATAGTTCAAAATTACAAAGTTTCTCACATACCCGAGGATCTGTTCGGAGAATCGTTTGCAAAAGGAAGAGATAGTCAGGTGTATACCCAACCTATCGCAACAAAGTAATGAAAATGTTCAGGACAAAGTTGTTCCAATAAAATGAAAAGGGCAGGATATGCGATGTTCATAATACAGGCTAAGTAAAATATTCTACCGACCATGACAACATTAAATAATTTAACAAGAGAAGAACAAAAGGATATTATGAATCAAACTTCAATATTATTTCATAAAACATGCCCTCTACCTGCTTCGAGTATATCAGAATCTTGTCAAACTCCCTTTTCTCAGCAAAAGCAGCAATGACTTTTGGAGTAGCTCTGGCTTTGATATATATTTTTAAAGCAAGATCATTATCCACGGTCTACAATGGAGCACACTTATCAAAATTAATACAAATACACCATTTGACAATAAGCAAATTCAGCAAGGAGTATACCATTAGGCAAACAATTAGAAAGAAAGAAAAGCAAAATGAATAAATAAACAGATCAATTTAAAGTTTTTCAAAATTTCAAATGCAACCCAACCTTTACAAGATCTCCTAGCTCCTCACTGCATTCAAGCTTTCCTCTGTAAATCATTTCTGCAAAAGATTTTTCTGGTTCTGGTTCATAACCAGCCGTGACAGTTCTAATGACTCAAAGGCATTCAGCTTTTCTCTCGTTAAGAGTGTTCCAAAATATTGCAATAAAGGAGGAGTTTTCCCAGCTTGCATAGGAACACTCTGCCACATAGAACAGAATGTGACACTTTAACCATTACAGTCTAATTGACCCAAAAAATAGGACAGACCTAGAAACAGTTCAATTTCCTTTATCCCTCAAAAAAGATGACTGTAGGTAGATTCCGTTGCAGAAAGAGCCTGAACAAAATCATTGATAGCTACATCCCATAAGAACCCGAAATTTGGCAACTGTATCAGGTGTCCGAAGGATTCCTTGTGGAGACTCATCAGCAAGCTCAGCTGCTTCTTTATACTATGTTTGGGAAAATAATTCACGGAAACGTTCCACAACCTGTAATGTCAACAAGTATACATGTTAATGTCTAAATAAAAAGGAAATGTAATTACAAAAAGAAACCATTTTAAAGGATTCCAATACACAATCCAATCAAACAACCTATTCCAAAAATCTTGTAAAATACCAAATAACATCTAGACTTCATTAAAAGAAAGGAAAAAGTAAATGGCACAGATTTTATGGCAAAACAGCATTCGGGTCACTCACATACACCCTCTCAATGACTTAAGAAGAAATAGATTAATGGCAATACAACATTCAAGTCATCTCACATAACCTCCTGTGGCCCAAGCATCTATATTTTGCAGGAATGGATCCTCTCATGTCCCATTTAACATGACCACATCATTTGAGAAAAAAGAGGCTGCCGTGGAGCTCGAGGGTTCTTCGTGTTCTTCATCTTGGATCTTCTTCTTTGTATTTTCTTTCCCTTTTATTTTAGTTTATGTTGAATATTAGATCAACCATGATGATGATGATTGGCTAGTTTTCTTTATTATAGTCAGGGTCACGATCCATATGTGAACCCTTGATACGAATGATTGATTTATAGTTGTTCATTTATATAATTATCTTTATCATTACTCTGCGCGAATTTTGATATTTCCTTTGTTAGAATTGATCTATCTGATAGTTGGGGATTTTCTGAGGATCAAAACCCTAGATAGGAATATTGGGGTTTTGATCTCGAAAGGGGGTAGGATAACAATTTCTACGCATGCTACACTGAAATTTTTGTTGAGAGGCCTCACTGTTGTAATACTGTAGAACTTGATCTGTTTCTCTGTTATGCATGCATTGATGGATATGATAAAGACATTTTGTTCTTATTAGCTATTGGTCAAAATAACCCACCTGTATGAAATTTTCCCTTGCTAGACCTTTGAGCCTGAACTTAATTCTTGATAAATGACCTTTGGCCGATTGATGGCTTAGCCTATATCCATTTTTCGTGACTTACCTTGATTGAGATTGAATCACTTAATGTGTTGAAAATAAAATAAAGAAATTGAGATAAGCTCCACAAAGGTCAAGTAATTAAGGGATGAAAAAAGTCATCTATGCCCTTATAAAAAAAGGGCAAAATGAAAAAGAAAAAAAGAAAAGAAAGGAAGAAAAAAAGGAAAAGAGTAAAAGGTGGTTGAAAGGAATTAATTCCCGAAATTCTGTGGGAATGTTAGTGGAGCAAAATCATTGAGTTGAATGTGTTAAAAATGAAATAATATTAGTCTTTCAATCTCATTATTGTTTGAGCTACTTTCCATATACTCCTACCTAATACCCCGGCCAAGTTACAACCTGTGAAGTCCTTTTGATCAATTGATGCATGTGTTTGATTCTTCAATTTTAAGAATTTTTTAGAATATGATCAAGCCTATAGTAGTGTTATATCTTTGAGTAATTGAGTGCTCATGATACTCTTAAACACTGAGTGTGAGTGAATAATATTATTGTCTGTGTGAGGGGTAATCAATGTAGACTTGCATCTTTAAGAAGCTGATGACAATATTGGGAGTTTATGATATTGAGTCAGGCATGCATGGCATATTGTGTCTGAGAGTGTCTATGGATTGTTATGTTGGATTAATTGAATATTTCCTGGATTAAGTCTTTTACATTGCTGGGGACAACAACGTTTAAATCTGGGAATGGTTTGATTTGCCTCTGGCAAGTGTGATTTTCTGTGTTAAAATTGATCAGAATTGAGTCATAAAAGAGCAACTTAAATATATATATTTGCTAATTATATTGATTCTTTCTTTTCAATAATAATTCTCACCTATTGGTTGTGTTTTTACAAGAAAAAGAAGTGAAAATTATAAAAAGCCTGCAGACGCAATTACACACAAGTTCAGAGGAATATAAATTTCAGAAGCATAGCGCGGACCGGCACCACACTGGCGCAAACCCGCGCCATTTTCTGGATTTCACAGCGGTTACTTTGGAAGTGGCGCACACTAGCACCACTATGGCGCCAACCGGCGTCGATTCGTGAAAGAAATAAACCATGTCAGTACCATGGCGCCACTTGGCGCCAAAATGAAGCCAAAGTGGCGCCATCTTGCGCCAAAACAAAGTCAAGGTTGCAGCATAATGGCGCCAAGTAGCGCCCAAAAAGTGAAGGAGTAGCCCCATCCAGCGCCACTTTACGAGGAAATTGTTCCGACTTTTTCAATTGGACAGAAGCGTGGCGCTGACTAGCGCTACACCGGCGCCCACTGGCGCCGGTTTATGGGATGGATGCGCCTTGTTTTCAGAAGGGTATTTTTGGAAAAAAAGGGCAGGTTATAAATAGCCCCTCTTTACAGAATTAGGGTATTCAGTGGATTTGGGAAAAAAGAGGCAGCCGAGGAGCTCGAGGGTTCTTCGGGTTCTTCATCTTGGATCTTCTTCTTTGTATTTTCTTTCCCTTTTATTTTAGTTTGTTGAATATTAGATCAGCCATGATGATGATGATTATAATGACCCTCACATTTATTATGGATTTAATATTGAAGGATAATTATAAAGAAAAAGAAATAAAGTCACCTTTGGTGAAAAAAGAGTTAAAATGACAGTTATGGGGTAAAAATGCAGGTAAGCAAAGTTATTCGAAAAGTGAAAGTAAAATTAAAAATATGACTAGAAAAATATTCTAGTCCAGTGGGTAAAGTTTAGTAATGAATGGAGGTGTGTAGATAGATAAGTGTATACCCCCTGGAATAGTGAACTCACTTAAGTAACTCAAGTGAGTTACTATTCATCATTTTTCATTCTTCAATTCCACGGGCAGCGACAGTGAGGGAGAGAAGAGAAAAGAGGATTTTGATCCAAAATCTTCCAAGGCTCATAACTTGAGCTAGAGACCTCCAAATCACTCCGTTGCAAAGCCAAACTTGTGAGAAATTTCAAGAGGAATCCATTGGTACCAGTATTTCTAGGTGGGTTTCGCTGTAGAGAGAGATCTTCTTACCCCAAATATTTCGAATTTCATGGAAAAGATGGAGCTTGAGGCCAAGGGAGCTTAGGAACTCATCTCTCATTTGTTCTAGAGTGCATTGTGGTAAGAAATTCCCTTCCTTTTCATGTTTTTATAAAGATTGAATTTAGGTTTTTATTTTGAAAATTTGATTTGATTGAGAATGTTAGAGCTTGATTCAGGTTTAGCTCATGTTGAGAAAAGTGTTTAGATGAGAATTTTAACGGTGAAAATGTATTTGGAAAATTAAAGATATCGTATTTTGAATAGTGTCGTATACGTGAATAGTGACGTATACATGAATAGTACTGTGGAGATGAACAGTACCGTATATATGAATTAATGAATCTTGGATTAGAGGTGTGTGATAAGCTTGAATTTGATGGACTAAAACATTGGAATCATGAAGTTGGCATGATTTCCTTTATGTGCGTCTTAGCAATTTTCAAAGGAAGTATGTGCTATGAGTTACTATTTTACAAAGCGAGCATACTTTATGGCTGGAATAATATTCTAAGGTGTATGGACCTTCGCTTTGGTGAAATAAAAAAGAAAATAAGGTAACTCCTTTGTATGGCTTTAAAATGAGTTTTGGCCATTTTCAAAGGAGGTATATGTTCGGAGATATTGTTTCGCAAAGTGAGAACACTTATATGCGTAAAATAATTTATATATATGGCTAAGCTTGGGTTTAGACACTAGACAAAGAGAAATCTTATAGCTTCTTTGTAATGGGCATTCTGCCTTAAATTGAAAAAAATAGGCTTTTAGATGCTAATAGGAGTAATGAGTATTCTAAAGGCCTTTTGGGACTATCCTAAGACTAAGTGAATATGTGAAATTTTGTAGGGATTTGTTGAACAAAGAACCACCCACTCATGACTTAATATGATTAAGTAAAAAAAGAAAATAAACAATAAAGTGTGTGTCTTGTGTATTTACATGGCATTATATCATTTTATTAAGTTTGTGTTGAATTCCTTCTCTAGGTGTTCCTAGGGACTGTGAACGTTTGGATTCTCGTGGAGCAAGATAAGTAGCTTGTCTTTCAAGTAAGCAAACTGTAAAGCTCCAAGAGGTAAGCTCTATGTTCATGGGGTTCGCTCATACTTTGTGTTCCACCATAGTGTACGGACTGTGGTCAGGTTGTATTATATGTATGAGATATATGATATAGATGCATTCATATAGAATTATATGATGATGTGATGTGATATGTTTTGATGTGTTTATTTTGATATGCTTTGATGTGTTTACTTTGATATGTTTCAATATGATTTCTGGATATTGATTTATTTATGCACTGATGTCTGCTTGGGGTCCTCCCTTGGGACTGACTATGTATATATCTGTTATATGTTAAGTTCCGCTTGGGGTCCTCCCTTGGGAACATGTGCACTGATTTCCGCTTGGGGTCCTCCCTTGGGATTGATTGTGCACACCTCTGTTATGTGATGATCTTTGGCCATTGATCTTATGTACACTGATGTCTTCTTGGGGTTCCCCCTGAGATTGACAGTGTACTCCTCCGATATATTTTGGTTCCGCTTGGGGTCCTCCCTTGGGAACACGTATGTTGATTTCCGTTTGGGGTCATTCCTTGGGAATTACTATGTACATTTCAGATATGATTTGTTTTATTCTGATTTGATTATTGTAATGTTTTGTAAAGGATATTTGTTACGTACATTGATTTCCGCTTGGGGTCATCCCTTGGGAATGATTGCGTACATCTCTGAGATAACATGTTTCATTCTAATGTGAGTATTGTGATGATTTTTGTAAAAGATATTTGTTACATGCGTTGATTTTCGCTTGGGGTCATCCCTTGGGAATGACTGCGTACGTCTCTGATAATATTTGTGTATATGCTTGGTTTAGTTATGATATTGGATTACATGATATGTTATATGAGATATGTTCAGCCATGATATTTGCTTATATGATATTTTGTATATTATGTATCTGACTGTCATGCAGGAAGTGAGCCCAGGGTATGGAGAGTTCTCTATAAACTTGGAGCATACTAGAGATTCGTCTCTAACCCCATTTGGGGATATGATTTCAGGAACACAGTTAATTGCAGAGCCCTCGTGGGACAAGGACACTACCGTGGCTAGAGGTACTAGTATGAGGATATGGAGTTTTGGGTAGCCGGAGGCTACTATTTATTATAAATGTTATTTTTGGAGAACATGTACTGTTGTATAGTGTTCTATTCATTTGGTGATCATGATGTCTGATCCTTTATTTTGTATATGGCCTGTATATGTTTTGTACATGTCTTTCAGCTGGATGCATGTACATTTGAGTATTCAGGCATGTTGATATGATGATTTAGTATTCAGTTTATGTTTATATGTTGGATTGCATGCTGTTAGACATAGTGGCACGGAGCCAAGTTATGCATGCGCCCATGGATGGGTATATGATCCTATATAGATATCTGGTATGTCTGAAAGTATATCTTGTATAAATTGTCTATCAGGGTACCTTGAGAGTGGGGTTTGCAAATCCCCAGTTGTCTGATTTATAGAGGTTACTCTGTCCGATTTTCGTCTCCATCAAATAAGAATTAAATTAGAAGAAGTATGCAATGTGATATTTCACGTGAAAAAAGGATTAAAGAAAAAGAAAAGTTAGCTCTTATTTTCGTAAGTTAAGTCTTCCGCTGTTTCTGTTTGTATCATATGTATGTTAATTGAACCAGCTCGTTTGGGGATGTTACAATGATTGGCTAGTTTTCTTTATTGTAGTCAGGGTCACGATCCATATGTGAACACTTGATACGAAGGATTGATTTATAGTTGTTCATTTATATAATTATCTTTATCATTACTCTGCGCGAATTTGATATTTTCTTTGTTAGAATTGATCAATCTGATAGTCGGGGATATTTTGAGGATCAAAACCCTAGATAGGAATATCGGGGTTTTGATCTCGAAAGGGGGTAGGATAACAATTTCTATGCATGTTACACTGAAATTTTTGTTGAGAGCCCTCGGAGATGTACATGAGTGTGTACCAAGTGTAGTGGTATTATGTAATTATGGTTTTACGAAAATTGTGAAATGAATCGTTGGATTATCACCCTATGTGAAGGGAATGGAAAATTGATTACTACTGATGGATTGAGTCAAAGTCTTCTTGGAAGGCTTGTGATGGCGATATGTTAAGCTAAGTTGGTGGTCAATGGGTTTTAATAAGTGATTAATTGTGACGGAGTCAAGTAGAAAGGTGTGGTACTAGCTGTTAAATAGAATGGTATTTGGTGAAATAAAAGGTTGATATCTCTGCCCTGGTGGTAGAGTTACTGATGGAGTTGTATAGATGCAGATTATAGTGAGAGATGTGTTGAAAATACACAATGTTGAGGTTGTTCTTGGCTAGGTACCAAGATATATGATTGAGTGTGCTAGTAGTACTTGGAATAGTCCTAGAGACTTGTATACCAGCCGATATGGAATTATGAAAGTAATGACAGTGATGGATTTAGTTCCTTGTGGCATGATAAATAGGCTTTGAGAATCCCTATATGATGGGACATGTATGATAGAGAGATGATATGTGACCTTAGAATGATACATACTGGTTGAATGAAATGATGATGAAGGTGAGGTGTATAGAATGAAACACATGTGGAATTGATAACATGAGTATGGAACAGTAATTAAAGAAAATTGTTAGTGGAAATCATAGGCATGTTGCCTTTAATGTAAGGAATCAATAATGAACTATGTGTCAAGTTTTGAGATGATTAGAGGAAATTGTAAGTATGATCTAGTATATGAAAATTAATGAGTGGATTCGTGGTTGAAGGCTTTGAAATGGCCGATGTAATATATAAACTGTAATGTGTGGCCCATTAGGTGGCAGTTAAATGTCTTGAGGAAGTGATTCGCCATTGTGTTTTGGTGAAAGTTGGTAAACCTGTAAGGTTAGATTCGAAAGTTGAGCACAGAGATGGTGCTTGTTAAAGATAAAGTGCAGGAGTGGAATTGAACGTTGTAGGTTAAGAACATGGGAAGAAGTATGTGTATATACGAGTTGTGGCTAAATGCCAAAAATGGGGATTGTTCCCTCAGAAAATAAAAGTATAGTGAGCGTGAACTAGATGACTACTCGGTGAATTGCACTGAGGGGCTGTGAGATTCCATAATAGTTTTTAATGTGGAATATGAAATGTGGAAAAATTGATGACAAGAGTTAATACTCCGTAGAAATAAAAATCAGAGAAGGATAATTGTGGCTGTAATGTGTCAGAAAGTAATAGTTGCCTGTGTGGCACAGATTGAACAGAACATGGTATGACCCTATGGGTTTAGTTGTTGATATGTTAACTAGGTAGGAGAACCCGCCAAGAGAAATTATGGGCTATATATGTTAGGTAGCCTGACTTGTGAAAAGCAATTGGTTTGGTAAAGCAGAGAAAGTGCGCAATTGCGATGTGCGCTCTGGCTGTCCACATGTGGTGGCACCGAATGATATTGAAATTGGGGAGGACTTGATGTCTCCCATTGGGCCTTTGAAATGCAAGGCCATTATGAAAAGAGGCTGAAAAGCCAAAAGATTGAAATGTAAACATTTAGTTTGAAACCCGCACACTTGATGAAGCTACTTGGGGACGGGAGACTGAGATTTTCCGTCTGTGTCCTGAGTTAGCATATGTGCATAGTTGATTTTGCGGACAAAATTCCAAAAAGGTGGGGTGAATATAACACCTCGTAAATTCAAATGTGAATTTATATGATATAATGTGGGTTAAAAGGGAAGGATTAGTGAAAATCCTGAATTTGGGGTCAAAATGTGTACCAAGGGCAAAATAGTAATTTGCCAAAAACGTAAACCGAGGCATGAAAAATAGAGTTGGGGATCTCAAATGACAAAATAATGCCGGATATGGAATCAGGACGAAAAATTGAGTGAATAGGCAAGTTTTGAAAATTTTGATGAATAGTGATTTTCCCGGTGTAAAAATACTGCGGTATAATGGTACCGATAAGAGTAAAATTTTTATGAGTGTTTTGAGGAAATAAAAATATGTCATGAACCAAAAAAATATGTAGACTGTGAATTTATGATCGGAATTAGGTGATTGATCAAAGTTAAAACGCGTGTGGGACCTGTAACAACCCGTTACGTACCGGTGTTGTTAACATTGATTATGATATTAAGCGCAGTTACAATCACAGTAATTGGGTGAATTAAATTACGGGCAAACTTTTTCCTTTTATCATATTCCTTTTTATAACCATAACCTTTTCCGTAATCAATTAAAACAACACTATAATTGTAAATGCAAAACGCGGAAGCATTCAGCTTAACAACACCACCACTCTTTCTTTTTATTCAACTCATTTAAACCCATCAACTTAATTTCATATCTTACCAAGTTCTACCCCTTTACATTAGTTACGCGTGGTTTCAAACCACGTACCATGTGGAGTTCTACCCATCAAGTTAAACCCCTTTCTTTTAGTCTAGAAAAACTTAAATTTTCAAAAATTACACTGTGGTAATCGATCACCAGTGGGTGGTAATCGATTACCACCTGTCAAAAATGAGGCAGTAGCCAAATTTTGACCTCCTCTGTTCTGGTAATCGATTACCAACTTTGGGTAATCGATTACCTCACATGGTAATCGATTACCAAGCCTCAGTAATCGATTACCAGTGAAGACAGTAGCCAAATTTCGTCCCCTGTTGCATGGTAATCGATTACCATGCTTGGGTAATCGATTACTATGCAGTAAAAGTGACAGATTACAGCATTTTAAGCCCAAGAAGGGTTGTGTAATCCATCCCTAACATCTTAGTACTCCACACAACACTTAAACATACTCTAATTTAGGCTCTAGGCCCTTCAAACATACAATTTCCTTAAAACATACATCACTTACAAAGTCCTCAAAGTAATGGCCATTTACATACAAATATGGACCATTGTTACAACATATTTGTCAAGGTCTCAACTACAATGAATGTGGCAATGGACAAGTCCCATGCTCACTCAAATTTACAATACTTTTTAAAGCCATCCATATACATCAAATTTAAAAGACTTAACAAGTAGTCATGAACATACAAAGCATGGCATTTTCAACATGCATAAGTTCATGATCTAAGTCTAAAGCATAATATATATGCAAGGTGTATCCCAATCCAATGCTCATCACATGGTGCCTCCAATATGCACCTCATGCTCCACACTTCCAGGCTCAACCTGACCTGAAATGATGCCCCAAAACACGAGGTGAGATATATAAATATATCTCAGTAAACCAAGGGCCCTGGAGGTTTCTCCACCCCATGGCTCACTCAATGTGCAAATATAACATCATACAATATGCAAGCAATGCAATATCACCAACCAACTGGAGACAACCCAAGAACATCCACGCATGGATTCATGTTCAAGGCTCCATCATATAACTCCCGAGACAATCCTAGAGCTTCTCCCATGGTTGAGAAAACTCCATGGCCAACCCAACCGGAACTCCTCAGAGACCTATCCGGCGGATGTCCCACGTTTGGCTCATCCTGGTGTCGCTCCCATGAGTCGACCCCATGGCATTCCAACTGGTATTTCGCCATCGAAATGATCCAGCGGATGTCCAAACCCAACACACGTCAACTGGCCAGTGACCAAACAATTTTTCATACAATCCAAGCAATATGCACACAAGCACATAATCACACAATGCCATAATCACATAATCCAACCACAACCTTCCACTAGGTGTGGTGGAGCACACAAGGGCTAAACCCCAGTTCCAAAGGTTACCTCAACACCGAGCCCATGCTCCAAACGTAAGCTCCAAGCTTACCCGCTTCCAAAGCGTCCAAAAGAGGCAACCTGTATGATCAACAACATGATCATAAATACAATTCCAATGTAACCATTCACTTACACAATTTATCATCATTTAATCACTTAGGCCAAAGGCTATTCTTCCATATCATTTTACTTCAACCTCCTTTATAGATTAATTTACCAATTACACCATACATCACATATTCTTTCTTCTCATTCCACTTTACCACACTATACCATCATCCAATTAAACATCATTTTCAATCATTCAACTTCCACTACATCATTTTTATATCGTTTTTCCTCACTTTTCATCATAATTCGGATTCCTCAAAAAGGTATGCCCCAAGGCTTTTCAATTCATTTTAACACTCATACTAATCATGTAATCATATTATCAACCTATACCAATGGTCCATCATTCAATTATCCAATTTCTCCACATGCCAATTTCACCAAGTTATGAATTCAACCCAAAATTTCCTAAGTTAAAAATCCCACTTTTTCACCAAAATTTATCATAGCATTTCTAGCTTTCATGCATCATTCTAAGGCATTTTCATCTAATAGCATTTTTCCATTTGAGCTCTCTATCATCACACATCTAAGATTAAAGATTCAAAGCATAATTTCTAGATCTACAAAATCAACCACAAAAGTACCACAAATATACTCACCATCTAGTGTAGGAACACCACCAAGGCTCCATCAATCCAAAGGAGATCCAAAAACTCCAAAAACTCCAAGAACATCAAAGGGGTCGGATCTGTCCTTGCCCAAAACGCAGCAATGGGGGTGGTTTCATGGCGTAAGAGTGCCACCAATGGCTTTAGAAGGTTGTTTACAATAGATTTCAACACCAAAATCAAGTGATTTGGTGGAGAATAGAGAAAATGGTGAGAGAAGAGAGAAATGGTGGTTTGGGGTTCTTCACACAGGGAAGGGCGAGCATAAGAAGAGAAAAAGAGAAGGAAGAAAGAAGAAAAGAGGGTGGGGGTCAAGTGACTTCGGTCACACGGGTCCCACACGCGATCTAACTTTAATCCCGATAAAATTTATTATCACAAATTCTTAATCTACATTTTTTTCCAGTCCATGTCATATTTTTCTTTCCTCAAAATTCTCATAAAAATTTCACACTTATCGGTACACTCGTACCGCAGTATCTTTCACTTAAAAAGTCACTATTCATCAATTTTTCACAATTTTGCCTACTCACTCAATTTTCCGTCCTGATTCCATTTTCGGCATTATTTTTGTCATATTAAATCTCTAACTCCATTTTTCATGCCTCGGTTCACGTTTTTGGCAATTTACCATTTTGCCCTTTTTGCCCATTTTGGCCATAATTCTCTGCTTTTCACTAATCCATCAATTCTAACTCCTATTCTATCAAATAAATTCACATTTAATTTTCCGAGGTGTTATATTCACCCCACCTTTTAGGAATTTTGTCCGCAAAATCAACTACGCACATATGCTAACTCGGGATACAGCCAGAGAATCTCAGTCCCCTGTACCCAAGAAGCTCCATCAGTGCGCGAACACCAAAATAATTGTTTACATTTTTATCGTTTGGCTTTTGTGCCACATTTCACAATGATCTTGCCTTTCAAAGGCCCAATGGGAGACCTCAAGTCCTTCCCAATTTCAATAGCAATCTCAACCGGCGACACCACATGTGAACAACCGGAGCGCACCACACAGTTGTGCACTTTCTCTGCTTTACCAAGCCAATTGCTTTTCATTTCTTTTCAATTTCTTTTCACAAGTCCGGCTACCTAGCACATATGGACCATAATTTCTCTTGGCAGGTTTTCCTACCTCATTAATGCTTCAATAAATATACTCACAGGGTCATATCACGCTTTGTTCAATCTGTGCCACACAGGCAACTATTACTTACTGACACATTACGGTCACAATTATATTTCTTTGCTCTTTATTTCCACGAAGTATTAACTCTTGTCATCAATCTCTTTCACATTTCTTATTCCACATCAAACACTATTATGGAATCTCACAGCCTCTCAGTGCAATTCCCCGGGTCATCATCTAATTCCTGCTTACTATACTTTTAGTTTCTGAGGGGCAAATCCTCATTTTTGGCACTTAGCCACAACTCGTATATACACATTTTTTTCTTTTCTCATGTTCTTAACCTATAACGTACCATTTCACCTCAACACTTTACCTTTAACAAGCACCATCTTTGTGCTCAACAGTCAATCTATCCTTACAAGTTCACCAACTTCACCAAAACACAATGGCGAATCTTTTTCTCAAGACCTTTATCTGGTCCCCCATGGACCACACATTACAATTCATACCTCACATCAGTCATTCCAAAGCTTTCAATCACGAATCCACTCCTGAATTTTATACACTAAATCATAATTACCTTTTCAATTAATCATCTCCAGACTTGACACATAGTTCATCACTGATTTCTCCCATTAAAGGCAACATGCCCAAGATTTCCATTAAAAATTTTCTTTAATTACAATTTCGTACTCATGTTATCAATTCCACATGTATTTCATTCTATACACATCACTTTCATCATCATTTCACTTAACCAGTATGTATCACTCCAAGGTCACATATCATCTCTTTCTCATACCTGTCCAATCATATAGGGATTTTCAAAGTCTATTTATCATGCCACAAGGACTAAATCCTTTACTATCATTACTTTCATAATTTCATATCGGCTATTACACAAGTCTCTCAGACTATCAAAAGTACCACTAGCACACTCAATCATATATCTTGGCACCTAGCCAAGAACCACATCAACATTGTGTATTCCAACACATCTCTCACTATCATTTGTATCCATACAATTCCATCAGTAACTCTACCACCAGGGTAAAGATATCAACCTTTTATTTCACCAAATACCATTCTGTTTAATCAACTAGTATCACACCTTCTCACTGGGCTACATGATCATTAATCACTTCTTAAAATCATTGGCCACTTTGGCCACCAACTTAGCTTAACATCTAGCCATCACAAATCTTCCCATAAGACTTTGACTCAATCCATCGGTACTAATCAATCTTTCCATTCCCTTCACATAGGGTGACAATCCAATAATTCATTTCATAATTTCCGTAAAATCACAACTCCATACTACCACACTTGGTATACACTCATGCACATCTCTGAGTGCTCAATTTTATAATTCAAACTGCCATCTCATGGCACCTCTCACATTTCATCATATTAGGCATATTACTGTTCACTTACAGTTATCCAAAATTCACCTCTTGCGTTCCTCACAAGATACAATCCTCTAATGCAATGGGTAAGAACATCCTTAGGTTTAACCCCTCGAGCTCTTGCTGTCCTAAGGGCCCCAGGTGCAATGCCCCACCAATCAGAGAATCTGTCCTTATAATTCACGCAAGAAGAGGTAACATGCCCATGGCTGTACTAACAGCCCCACTAACTCAAGGTTCTACCTCACACTACATTACTTATACAACATAATAATAATCTCCGGGAACATAATCCATACGGAGATGGCCATACAAATAAACACATTCACATCAAATCCGTATATAACGGCAAACAAATTCTTATATAGATACATAATGGTATACTAGATATCTCCTACTTTTGCACCATCCACTCTAATTTTCCAATATGGTTCTTTTCTCAACATTCTACTCATTCACTTGACTAGTCATTATTCTTAGTCTACAATACAATCATCGCCACACGATTCCAACATATTTCTCATTCTTTGACACATAATTCTCAACTCTTAATAGTACCCATATTTGGTACGGTTCTAATCCGTTGTCCATCATGACTCATAGCAACCATGCTCAACACTGTGGAAGATCCACTTCCTTAACATAGCATTACTTTACTCTTGATATTTCACTATGACACCAAAGGTGCCATCATTTAACCGTCCATGCATTCAGCGCATCCGGACCACCAGGTACTTTTCAATTTCGAGCAGCGCTCGCCTGGGACTTCCAAGAGCAACAACTCTTAGGATTCAATCCACAAGGGGAAACCTAGGACAACATTAATTTTTCACATTATTACCAACATGTGTGCCATGGTATAACTTGCACATCGGGACTCCATCATGAATCCCATACCACATTGAGCATCCAATGACACTCCAGAGAGACAATCTCTTCCAACATTTCCCATCATAGGGAATTTCACTTACATCATTGTTCTTTCACCAAAAATAATTTTTTTTTTGTTCATTACAACACACATATACTTTTAGGCACCCCGGCCTTCACAAAACATATAGATATACACATTTATATATTTTGGCGTTTAGCCATCACAGGATTATTATCCACACGAAGTTACACCACATCCTCAACATTTCAATGCTACTCAACATTATGGAAGCATATTAGTACCATTACTACACCACCTCAGTTATATTTTCTCACTTCACATTTGTCAAGTCCAACCATCCTTAACTTACGGATTTTCATACTTTCAATCAAATTCATCCAATGCCTTACATGGCAATCTCCTCAACTTCCTATATTTTACTTTCTATACATATGATATCCTCACTTATGTTCAGCCCACATTAATTCATCATGGACTAAAGTCCCAATTCCAACATTGTATCATCCCACACATCATTTCCATAGTTCTTTTAAGTTACTCACAATCCTCAATCCAAAATTTGAAATTTCAATTTACTTCTACATCCAAGCATATTAAGTCATCCATGTACATGCCCTCATCAAGGATCTTATAACCTTATACTTTACCCTAAGGTATCCAATATTACATATAACACTCGTATTAAATTTTTCACGAATTCATTGGAGTTCCAATCCCTTACCATATCAAGGTTATAGCACTAATTCCACATATACTCAATTTTTCTAACTCCCCAAACATTTAGGAAAGACTACCAACATCAACCTACCAATATCCACTCAAATCAATCCTTTTACTAACCACAAGACCACACATTCAACTATGGTAGCATTCTACCCAAAGTGGTTAAGAATCTTATATCAATTCATTCTCACTAAGTCCTCAATGACAGTATCACAATTTATTCTCACTAAGTCCTCAATTATACCAAATTCACTTACTAACATTTCTTTCCGTGGAGCAGTCAACACTGCACCCACAACCTCAGCCTAAGGACTGGCATTGGTGCTCCAGGGTTGTCACGAAGGCATCTTATACTGACCACACATTGAACCCAAAGAAATGGGTTGATCAGGCCCAAACTAAGGAATCACCTGTGTAGCAGTCAATAAGAGTCTACGTACAACTATACAGCACTCACCTCAATTACACAATCATCAGAGTTCCCTAAAGAAACTGCTCTGATACCATAAAATGTAACAGCCCGTTACGTACCGGTGTTGTTAACATTGATTATGATATTAAGCGCAGTTACAATCACAGTAATTGGGTTAATTAAATTACGGGCAAACTTTTTCCTTTTATCATATTCCTTTTTATAACCATAACCTTTTCCGTAATCAATTAAAACAACACTATAATTGTAAATGCAAAATGCGGAAGCATTCAGCTTAACAACACCACCACTCTTTCTTTTTATTCAACTCATTTAAACCCATCAACTTAATTTCATATCTTACCAAGTTCTACCCTTTTACATTAGTTACGCGTGGTTTCAAACCACGTACCATGTGGAGTTCTACCCATCAAGTTAAACCCCTTTCTTTTAGTCTAGAAAAACTTAAATTTTCAAAAATTACACTGTGGTAATCGATTACCAGTGGGTGGTAATCGATTACCACCTGTCAAAAATGAGGCAGTAGCCAAATTTTGACCTCCTCTGTTCTGGTAATCGATTACCAACTTTGGGTAATCGATTACCTCACATGGTAATCGATTACCAAGCCTCAGTAATCGATTACCAGTGAAGACAGTAGCCAAATTTCGTCCCCTGTTGCATGGTAATCGATTACCATGCTTGGGTAATCGATTACTATGCAGTAAAAGTGACAGATTACAGCATTTTAAGCCCAAGAAGGGTTGTGTAATCCATCCCTAACATCTTAGTACTCCACACAACACTTAAACATACTCTAATTTAGGCTCTAGGCCCTTCAAACATGCAATTTCCTTAAAACATACATCACTTACAAAGTCCTCAAAGTAATGGCCATTTACATACAAATACAGACCATTGTTACAACATATTTGTCAATGTCTCAACTACAATGAATGTGGCAATGGACAAGTCCCATGCTCACTCAAATTTACAATACTTTTTAAAGGCATCCATATACATCAAATTTAAAAGACTTAACAAGTAGTCATGAACATACAAAGCATGGCATTTTCAACATGCATAAGTTCATGATCTAAGTCTAAAGCATAATATATATGCAAGGTGTATCCCAATCCAATGCTCATCACATGGTGCCTCCAATATGCACCTCATGCTCCACACTTCCAGGCTCAACCTGACCTGAAATGATGCCCCAAAACACGGGGTGAGATATATAAATATATCTCAGTAAACCAAGGGCCCTGGAGGTTTCTCCACCCCATGGCTCACTCAATGTGCAAATATAACATCATACAATATGCAAGCAATGCAATATCACCAACCAACTGGAGACAACCCAAGAACATCCACGCATGGATTCATGTTCAAGGCTCCATCATATAACTCCCGAGACAATCCTAGAGCTTCTCCCATGGTTGAGAAAACTCCATGGCCAACCCAACCGGAACTCCTCAGAGACCTATCCGGCGGATGTCCCACGTTTGGCTCATCCTGGTGTCGCTCCCATGAGTCGACCCCATGGCATTCCAACTGGTATTTCGCCATCGAAATGATCCAGCGGATGTCCAAACCCAACACACGTCAACTGGCCAGTGACCAAACAATTTTTCATACAATCCAAGCAATATGCACACAAGCACATAATCACACAATGCCATAATCACATAATCCAACCACAACCTTCCACTAGGTGTGGTGGAGCACACAAGGGCTAAACCCCAGTTCCAAAGGTTACCTCAACACCGAGCCCATGCTCCAAACGTAAGCTCCAAGCTTACCCGCTTCCAAAGCGTCCAAAAGAGGCAACCTGTATGATCAACAACATGATCATAAATACAATTCCAATGTAACCATTCACTTACACAATTTATCATCATTTAATCACTTAGGCCAAAGGCTATTCTTCCATATCATTTTACTTCAACCTCCTTTATAGATTAATTTACCAATTACACCATACATTACATATTCTTTCTTCTCATTCCACTTTACCACACTATACCATCATCCAATTAAACATCATTTTCAATCATTCAACTTCCACTACATCATTTTTATATCGTTTTTCCTCACTTTTCATCATAATTCGGATTCCTCAAAAAGGTATGCCCCCAAGGCTTTTCAATTCATTTTAACACTCATACTAATCATGTAATCATATTATCAACCTATACCAATGGTCCATCATTCAATTATCCAATTCCTCCACATGCCAATTTCACCAAGTTATGAATTCAACCCAAAATTTCCTAAGTTAAAAATCCCACTTTTTCACCAAAATTTATCATAGCATTTCTAGCTTTCATGCATCATTCTAAGGCATTTTCATCTAATAGCATTTTTCCATTTGAGCTCTCTATCATCACACATCTAAGATTAAAGATTCAAAGCATAATTTCTAGATCTACAAAATCAACCACAAAAGTACCACAAATATACTCACCATCTAGTGTAGGAACACCACCAAGGCTCCATCAATCCAAAGGAGATCCAAAAACTCCAAAAACTCCAAGAACATCAAAGGGGTCGGATCTGTCCTTGCCCAAAACGCAGCAATGGGGGTGGTTTCATGGCGTAAGAGTGCCACCAATGGCTTTAGAAGGTTGTTTACAATAGATTTCAACACCAAAATCAAGTGATTTGGTGGAGAATAGAGAAAATGGTGAGAGAAGAGAGAAATGGTGGTTTGGGGTTCTTCACACAGGGAAGGGCGCGCATAAGAAGAGAAAAAGAGAAGGAAGAAAGAAGAAAAGAGGGTGGGGGCCAAGTGACTTCGGTCACACGGGTCCCACACGCGATCTAACTTTAATCCCGATAAAATTTATTATCACAATTTCTTAATCTACATTTTTTTCCAGTCCATGTCATATTTTTCTTTCCTCAAAATTCTCATAAAAATTTCACACTTATCGGTACACTCGTACCGCAGTATCTTTCACTAAAAAAATCACTATTCATCAATTTTTCACAATTTTGCCTACTCACTCAATTTTCCGTCCTGATTCCATTTTCGGCATTATTTTTGTCATATTAAATCTCTAACTCCATTTTTCATGCCTCGGTTCACGTTTTTGGCAATTTACCATTTTGCCCTTTTTGCCCATTTTGGCCATAATTCTCTGCTTTTCACTAATCCATCAATTCTAACTCCTATTCTATCAAATAAATTCACATTTAATTTTCCGAGGTGTTATAGGACCCGCCGGTGGCATAAGTGAGTTAAACTCACCCTTTTTCCCTCACTTTCTCTCTCCTTTCTCCTCCTCCTTCCCGTGTGCAGCCCTCCCTCCATGGCCAAAAGCTTGGAAAATTCCTTTTCTTGTAACTTGCTCAATTCTCAACCAAATCAAGTGATCTTTGGCTTGAAACTTGATGCAAATCACCTTCTAAAGCCATTGATAGTAGTATTAAACCATGAAACCCACCACATTTTGAGAAAAACCCTCCCCAAACCCGCGGCCAAGTGTTGTAGATTTGTGTTCATGGAGTTGTTTGGAGCTCCAATGGTTTGTTATGTTGAGGTGGAGCCTTATGCCTTGAATTTGGGTAAGCTTCTTCACCATTTGAATTGCTTAATTTGTGGATTTGATTTATGAACCCTAAGTGGGATTTTGTTGATTTGTGATGTTAGAGAGCTCAAATGGAAAATGTGCATTAGATGATAATGTCTTAGAATGATGTGTTGGAGCTAGAAATGCCATGAAAATCTTAGGTGAAAAATGTGATTTTTTAACTTAGAAAAATTTGAGGATCATGAAATGGTGAAGTTGAATTGTGTGAGGATTGTGTGGAGAGTTATTGCATGATGTGTTAATATGATTATATGATGAATGAAAGTGTTAAATTGAATTGAAAAGCCTTGGGGCATACTTCTTGAAGAATTCGAATTATGAAGAAAAGTAAGAAAAAATGATGTAAAAATGGTGTAGTGGAAGTTGAATGATTGAAAATGATGTTTAAATGGATGATGGTATAGTGTGATATGGTGGAATGAGAAGAAAGGATGTGTGATGCTTGGTGTATTTGGTAAATTGATCTATAAAATAGATTGAAGTAAAATGGTATGGAAAAATAGCCTTTGGCTTAAGTGGTTATGTTGATTAGCATTACTGTGAAGATAATTGACTATATGTGATTGATGGTGGATCATTGTTGTTGATCAATATAGGTTTCCTCTCTTGGACGCTATGGGAGCGGATTAAGCTTGGAGCTTACGTATGGAGCATTGGCTCGGTGTTGAGGTAACCTTTGGAACTGGGGTTTAGTCCCTTGTGTGCTCCACCACACCTAGTGGAAGGTTGTGGTTGGATTTTGTGTCATTGGACATTGTGTGATTATGTGTTTTCATGCTTTATTGCTTGTTATGTATGAAATTGTTTGGTCACTGGCCAGTCGACGTGTGTTAGTTTGGACATCCGCTGGATAATTCCGCTGGGGATTCCAGTCGGATTTTGCCGTGGGGCCGACTCCGGGAGCGGCACCAGGATGATCCGAACGTGGGACTTCCGCTGGATAGGGCTCATGAGGAGTTCCATTTGGGTTTTGCCATGGAGTTGATGTGCCGTCAGCACATAAGTAAATTCAAGCCAAAAAGAGAAGAATAATGAACTATTCCTCATCTAAAATGCAATGGTTCTTATTGTAATCCTTAAATTCCACTTTCAAGAGTGTTTAACTGATTTTATGCTCAAATTTCAGGAAAAACAAACAAATCTGGAAGGAAAATGAGGATTGGCCAAGAGTAAGATCCACGCTCAAAGCGTGAGATTGACGCTGCAAGCGTGAGATTACAGAGGCATCCACGCTCACAACGTGAGATTGACGCTGCAAGCGTGGGATTACAGAGGCATCCACGCTCACAGCGTGAGATTGACGCTGCAAGCGTGGGATTACAGAGGCATCCACGCTCACAACGTGATATTGACGCTGCAAGCGTGGGATTACAGAGGCATCCACGCTCACAGCGTGGGATTGACGCTGCAAGCGTGGGTTATAAAAGCTACATCTGAACTATCAAAGGGCAAAAGTGGAATAAAAGATTAAATGTTGGTCTTATAAATAAGGAGGTGCAAATTCTGAAAAGGCACGGATTTCTAAACCTAGAAGAGACCGCTATTGGAGAGAGAGAAGGCAGTTCATCGTTCTTTCTTCGTTCATTCTTGTAATTTACTTTCTTGTTGAATTTTATTTGAGATCAGCCATGAATATGGTTGGCTAGATCTTAGTATTGTGGTAAGGGTCACAACCCTGAATGTGAACCCCTTGTAGTTTGGATCTGATTTATATATGTTTATCCTTTTGCATCTATTTCCCTTCGCTCTATATCTCATTGATCTTTTAGATCTGATCATTCTAACAGATCACCAGGGTTAGGATTCACAATAGGGATATTGGGATCCTAATTCCCGAACAGGAGGAAAATAGCTGTTCATGTACGCACTAGGGATAGGCTACATGAACCGCAAACGCAAAAGATTCACCGAATTGCATGATTAACCTGAAAAGGAATCACTAAGGGATTAGGGTTCTAATAGGGTTAATAAGGTTAAGATCACTAAGGGATTAGGGCTTAACCAATTAAATAAAAGATGGTGAATCGTTTGATCAAAAGAGTAATTCATTTGTAAATTTATATTCAGATTACAAGGTGGGGATCAGACAGGTGTTCGTACTCTTACTGCAATCTTTTCACAATTATTTTTCAAAACCTTTTATAATTCAATCTCTCTTCATCTCTTTCTTCAGAAAACCCTAAAAATTACGCAATTTACTTTTTAATTTACTTTTTGTTTTTAAATCAACAATTATTGCTACCCTCTTTTGATCCATTCAACTTAAGGGGACTGGTTATTATAGTACTTGGTCTACAATCCCTGTGGAGACGATACTCTACTTCATCACTTTTATTACTTGGAACGATCGGTATACTTGCCGAGTTCGCAACAAGTTTTTGGCGCCGTTGCCGGGGATTGTAAATTCCAATATTATAAATAACCGTTGATCTTTGAGCTTGAATATTGTTTTTATTTAATTATCATTTTAGGGTTTGTTCTGTCTTAACCTGCATTTTTACAGGTATTACTGATCATCTTCTTTAAGTTTATGCGAGGTAGACTTGCTCCTGAAGATCTTGTGTTTGATCCAGAAATCACAAGAGCCGAAAGGAAATTAAGAAAAGTTGCCAAGCAGATAATTTGGGAAGACCCGATAAGTGAACCTGATCAATCCACAAAAGATATGGCAAACCATAACAATGATGGAGGAGGTCCCAACAATCAGCCTCCTGCACCAGAGTTGATGGAGTCAATTTTGGCTCCTATGTTTACAAGGCCGAATTCTAGTGTTGTCCGGCCTCATATTCAAGCCAACAATTTTGATATCAACCCTTCTCTTATCAACCTGGTGGAAAAGACTTCTTTTGGTGGTGAAGATTATGAAGATCCTCATGACTTCATGGACAGATTTTTAAGAATCTGTGACACCACTAAACATAATGGGGTATCTGATGATGCAATCCGACTCCGATTGTTTCCTTTTGCATTAATAGGGAAGAGTCTTATATAACACCTCAGAAAATTAAATGTGAAGTTATGTGATAAAATGTGGGTTTAAAAGGGAAGGATTAGTGAAAATCCGTGAATTAGGGCCAAAATGGGCTAAAAGGGCAAAATGGTAAATTGCCAAAGACGCGAACCGAGGCATGAAAAATGGAGTTAGAAAATTAATATGACAAAAATAATGCTGGAAATGGAATCAGGACGGAAAATTGAGTGAATAGGCAAAATTGGGAAAAATTGATGAATAGTGATTTTTAAGTGTTAAATACTGCGGTATGAGTGTACCGATAAGTGTGAAATTTTTATGAGAATCTTGAGGAAAGAAAAATATGACATGGACTGGAAAAATATGTAGATTAAGAATATATGATCAGAAATTTTATCGGAGTGAAAGTTAGATCGCGTGTGGGACCCGTGTGACCGAAGTCACTTGGCCCCCACCCCTTTTTCTTCTTTCTTTCCCTCCTTCCTTCCTCTTTATCCCGTGCGCCCCCTGCAAGTGTGGAAACAAAAACCCCATTTCTCTCCAATCTTCCCATTTCTTCATTTCTTCACCGAATCGCTTGATTTTGGTGTTGAAATCTATTGTAAACAACCTTCTAGATCCATTGGTAACACTTAGAAGCCTTGAATCAACCTCCTTGCTGCGTTTTTGAGCAAAATCAGATTCGAACCCTTAGGTGTTCTTGGAGTTTTTGAGAGTTTTGGATCTCCTTTGGATTGATGGAGCCTTGGTGGTGTTCCTACACTAGATGGTGAGTATATTTGTGGTACTTTTGTGGTTGATTTTGTAGATCTAGAAATTATGCTTTGAATCTTTGATTTTAGATGTGTGATGATAGAGAGCTCAAATGGAAAAATGCTATTAGATGAAAATGCCTTAGAATGATGCATGAAAGCTAGAAATGCTATGATAAATTTTGGTGAAAAAGTTAGGTTTTTAACTTAGGAAAAATTTGTGGAAATTTCATGAAAATGGGTAAGTGATGAAATTTAATAATTGAATGATGAACCATTGGTATAGGTTGATAATGAGATTACATGAGTAGTATGAGTGTTAAAATAAATTGAAAACCTTGTAGAACCAATCTTTGAGGAATTCGAACCATAGGGTGGTTTGGAGGAAAAATGATGTAAAGGTTGTGAATTTGATGGAAAATGATATAAATATGATGTTTAAATGGATGATGGTATAGTGTGATATAGTGGAATGAGAAGAAATAATGTGTGATTCATGATATAATTGGTAATTTGATCTATAAAGAGATTGAAGTAAAATGAATGATTATTTGAGATTTAATGGTTGACATTGGAATTGTATTGATAATCATGTTGTGGATTATCTAGGTTGCCTCTTTTGGACGCTTTGGAAGCGGGTAAGCTTGGAGCTTACGTTTGGAGCATTGGCTCGGTATTGAGGTAACCATTGGAACTGGGGTTTAGCCCTTGTGTGCTCCACCACACCTAGTGGATGGTTGTGGTTGGATTATGTGGTTATGACATTGTGTGATTGTGTGCTTGTATGCATATTGCTTGATTTTGTGAAAATTGTTTGGTCACTGGCCAGTTGACGTGTGTGGAGTTTGGACATCCGCTGGGTTCGTCCTTGTGAGAATGCCAGTCGGGTTTTGCCGTGGAGTCGACTCTGGGAGCGGCGCCAGGATGATCCAAACGGGGACGTCCGCCGGATAGGGCTCATGAGGAGTTCCGGTTGGGTATTGCCATGGAGTCTTCTCAACCATGGGAGAGGCGCCAGGACTGTCTCGGGAGTTATATGATGGAGTCCTTGAACATGAATCCATGAGTGGATGTTCTCGGGTTGTCTCCAGTTGATGGGTGATATTGTATTACATGCATGTTATATGATGTTGTATTTGCACATTGAGTGAGCCATGGGGTGGAGAAACCTCCAGGGCCCTTGGTTTACTGAGATATATTTATATATCTCACCCCGTGTTGTGGGGCATCATTTCAGGTCAGGTTGAGCCTGGAAGAGTGGAGCATGAGGTGCATGTTGGAGGCACCATGGGATGAGCATTGGATAGGGATACATCTTGCATATGATGTATGCTTTAGACTTAGGTCATGAATCTATGCATGTTGAAAATGCCATGCTTAGTAAGCTCATGAACACATGTTAGATCCTTCAATATGATGTATATGTAGGACATGAGAATATATTGTATATTTGAGTGAGCATGGGACTTGTCCATTGCCACATTCATTGTAATTGAAGTCTTGGTGAATATGTTGTAAAATGGACCGTATTTGATGTAAATTGGCCATTATATTAAAGACTATGCAAATGTTGCATAATTGAATGAAAATGCATGTTTGAAGGGGCCTAGTGCCTAGATTAGAGTATGTTTAAGTGTTGTGTGGAGTACTTAGGTGTTTGGGATGGATTACACAACCTTTTTGGGGCTTAAAATGCTGTAATCTGTCACTTTTGCTGCATAGTAATCGATTACCCAAGCATGGTAATCGATTACCATGCAACAGGGGACGAAAATTGGCTACTGTCTTCACTGGTAATCGATTACTGAGGCTTGGTAATCGATTACCATGTGAGGTAATCGATTACCCAAAGTTGGTAATCGATTACCAGAACAGAGGAGGTCAAAATTTGGCTACTGCCTCATTTTTGACAGGTGGTAATCGATTACCACCCACTGGTAATCGATTACCACAGTGCAATTTTTGAAAATTCAGGTTTTTCTTGACTTATAGAAAGGGGCATAACTTGTTGGGTAGAACTCCAAATGATTCGTGGTTTGAAACCACGCGTCTATTTCTTAATGTGCTAGAACTTTGTATTAAATGAGAATGAGTTGATGGGTTTAAATGAGTTGAATAAAAAGAATGATTAGTGATGTTAGTAGACTGTTTGCTTCCGCGTTTTGCATTTACAATTATGGTGTTGTTTTAATTGATTACGGAAAAGGTAATGGTTATAAAAAGGAACACGAATAAAGAAAAAAGTTTACCCGTAATTTAATTAACCCAACTACTGTGATTGTAACTGCGCTTAATATCATAATCAATGTTAACAATACCGGTACGTAACGGGCTGTTACATTTTATGGTATCAGAGCAGTTTCTTTAGGGAACTCTGATGATTGTGTAATCGAGGTGAGTGCTGTATAGTTGTACGTAGACTCTTATTGACTGCTACACATGTGATTCCTTAGTTTGGGCCTGATCAACCCATTCCTTTGTGTTCAATGTGTGGTCAGTATAAGATGCCTTCGTGACAACCCTGGAGCACCAATGCCAGTCTTTAGGCTCAGGTGGTGGGTGCAGTGTTGACTGCCCACGGATGGATATGTTAGTGAGTAAATTTGATGTAATTGAGGACTTAGTGAGTTAATGGTGTTATGAATTGTTGTATAATGTGGTAGTATGTTTGTATAATGATGATTTATGCAATAAAAATTTATGGTGCTATTGGATTGTTGTAACTTAGTGAAATTGGTGGTAATTGATGAAAATGTGAAGTGTAAACATGTATTGTAATGAATAGAAATAAAGGAAGGTGTGTGGGTATATGTAAATGATTGAATTGAGTTGGTATTGGTATGGTGATGTTGGTAGTCTTTCCTAAATGTATGGGAGTTAGAATAATTGTGTGTATGTGGAATTAGTGTTATAACTTGGATATGGTAGGGGAATTAGAACCCCAAGGAATTCGTGAGAATTTGAATATGAGTGTTATATGTAATATTGGATACCTTAGGATAAAGTATAAGGTTACAAGACCCTTGATGAGGGCATACACTTGGATGACTTAATATGCTTGGATGTAGAAATAAAATAGAAAATTCAAAATTTGATTGAGGATTGTGAGTAACTTAAAAGAATTATGGAAATGATGGGATGGATAATTCAAGGTTGAAATTGGGACTTTAGTCCATGATGATTTAGTGATTGGTTGAATGTAAGTGAGGATGTCATACGAATAGAAAGTAAAATATAAGAAGTTGAGGAAATTGTCATTTGTGGCATTGGGTGAATTTGATTGAAAGTATGAGAGTCCATAAGTTAAGGATGGTTGGACTTGACGAATGTGAGGTGATAAGAATATAACTGAGTGTGGTGTATTAATGGTACGGATATGCTTCCATAGTGTTGTGTAGCATTGGAAATGTTGATGAGGTGGCCTAACTTTAGGTGGATAATAATTCTGTGATGGCTAAGCGCCAGTATATATATATGTGTATATCTATATGTTTTGTGAAGGCCGGGGTGCCTAAATTTATATGTGTGTTGTAATGAACTAGAAGAAATTATTTTTGTAAAAGGAACAATGATGTAAGTGAAATTCCCTATGATGGGAAATGTGAAGAGATTGTCTCTTTGGAGTGTCATTGGACGCTCAAGTTGGTATGGGATTCATGGTGGAGTCCCGGTGTGCAAGTTATACCATGGCACACATGTTGGTAATAATGTGACAATTAAAATTGTCCTGGGCTTCTCTTTGAGGATTGAATCCTAAGAGGTGTTGCTCTTGGAAGTCCCAGGCGAGCACTGCTCGAAATTGATAATGTACCTAGTGGTCCTGATGCGCTGAATGCATGGACGGTTAAATGAGGGCACCCTTGGTGTCGTAGTGAAATATTGAGAGTAAAGTGATGCTATGTTAAGGAAGTGGATCTTCCACAGTGTTGAGTATGGTTGATATAAGTCATGACGGACAATGGATTAGGACTGTACCAAACATGGGTACTGTAGAAATTGAAAGTTTTGTGTCAAAATATGAAAAAGATGCCGAGATCATGTGAAGAGGATTATTCTATGAACTAAGACTGATGACCAGTCAAGTTAAATGAGTACAAGGTCAAGAAAAGAACCATATTGGAAAGTTATAGTGAATGGTGCAAGAGTAAGATAAAACTAGTATACCATTATGTATCTATATAAGAATCTGTTTGCCGTTATACACGGATTTGATGTGAATGTGTTTATCTTTGTGTGGCCTATATGCCTGGATCATATTGCTATCTCCGTATGGATTATGTTCCCGGAGATTATTATTATCTTGTATAAGTAATGTAATGTGAGGTAGAACCTTGAGTTAGTTGGACTGTTAGTAAAGCCTATGACATGTTACCTCTTCTTGCGTGAATTACAAGGACAGATTCTCTGATTGGTGGGGCATTGCACCTGGGGCCCTTAGGACAGCAAGAGCTCGAGGGGTTAAACCTGGGATGTTCTTACCCATTGCATTAGAGGATTGTATCTTGTGAGGAACGCAAGAGGTGAATTTGGATAACTGTAAGTGAACAGGAATATGCCAAATATGATGAAAAATGTGCAGTGCCATGAGATGGCAGTTTGGATTATGAAATTGAGCACTCGGAGATGTGCATGAGTGTATACCAAGTGTGGTAGTATGGAATTATGGTTTCTCAGAAATTGTGAAATGAATTATTGGATTATCACCCTATGTGAAGGGAATGGAAAATTGATTAGTGATGAAGGATTGAGTCAAAGTTTTATGGAAAGATTTGTGATGGCTAGATGTTAAGCTAAGTTGGCGGCCAAAGTGGCCAATGATTTTAAGTTGGTGGCCAAAGTGGCCGATGATTTTAAGAAGTGATTAATGAAGATATAGTCAAGTAAGAAAGTGTGATACTAGTTGTTAAAGAGAAATGTATTTGGTGAAATGAAAGGTGGATATCCTTACCCTGATGGTAGAGTTACTAATGGAGCAGTATAGATGCAAAATTATTGTGAGGGGTGTGTTGAAGATACACAATGTGGATGTTGTTCTTGGCTATGTACCAAGACATATGATTGAGGGTGCTAGTAGCACTGTGAATAGTCCGAGAGATTTGTGTAATCGCCAATATGAAATGATGAAAGTAATGACAAGGATTGATTTAGTTCCTAGTGGCATGATAACTAGGATTTGAAAATCCCTATGTGATGGGACAGATATGAGAGAGAGATGATATGTGACCTTGGAGTGATGCATATTGGTTGAATGAAATGATAATGAAGGTGAGGTGTATTGAATGAAATGATAATGATGAAGGAGAGGTGTATAGAATGAAATACATGTGAAATTGATAACATGAGTATGGAACGGTAATTAAAGAAAAGTTGTTAATGGAAATCTTAGGCATATTGCCTTAAATGGGAGAAATCAGTGATGAACTATGTGTTCAGTCTGGATATGGTTAGTTGAAATTGTAAGTATGATCTAGTGTATGAAAATTAATGAGTGGATTCGTGATTGGAAGCGTTGAAATGGCTGATGTAATATATAGATTGTAAGGTGTGGTCCATTGTGTACCAGATAAAGGTCTTGAGAAAAAGATTCACCATTGTGTTTTGGTGAAGTTGATGGATTTGTAAGGATAAATTGACTGTTGAGCACAAAGATGGTGCTTGTTAAAGGTAAAGAGTTGAGGTGAAATTGTATGCTATAGGTTAAGAACATGAGAAAAGCAAAATGTGGATATACGAGTTGTGGCTAGGTGCCAAAAATGGGGAATTGTCCCTCAGAAAATAAAAGTATAGTGAGCGTGAATTGGATGATTACTCGGTGAATTGCACTGAGAGGCTGTGAGATTCCATAATAGTGTTTAATGTGGAATAAGAAATGTGAAAGAGATTGATGACAAGAGTTAATACTCCGTGGAAATAAAGAGCAAAGAAAGATAATTGAGACCGTAATGTGTCAGTAAGTAATAGTTGCCTGTGTGGCATAGATTGAACAAGTGTGATATGACCCTATGAGTATATTTATTGAAGCGTTAATTAGGTAGGAAAACCTGCCAAGAGAAATTATGGGCTATATGTGCTAGGTAGCCGGACTTGTGAAATGAAACTGAAAAGAAATTAAAAGACATTGACTTTGTAAAGCAGAGATAGTGCACAACTGTGTGGTGCACTCCGGTTGTTCACATATGGTGTCACCGGTTGAGATTGAGATGGGGAAGGACTTGAGGTCTCCCATTGGGCCTTTGAAAGGCAAGACTATTGTGAAATGTGGCTGAAAAGCCAAAAGATAAAAAATGTAAATAATTATTTTGGTGTCCGCGCACTGGATGAAGCTTCTTGGGTACGGGGGACTGAGATTCTCTGGCTGTATTCCGAGTTAGCTTATGTGCATAGTTGATTTTGCGGACAAAATTCCTAAAAGGTGGGGTGAATATAACACCTCAGAAAATTAAATGTGAAGTTATGTGATAAAATGTGGGTTTAAAAGGGAAGGATTAGTGAAAATCCGTGAATTAGGGCCAAAATGGGCTAAAAGGGCAAAATGGTAAATTGCCAAAGACGCGAACCGAGGCATGAAAAATGGAGTTAGAAAATTAATATGACAAAAATAATGCTGGAAATGGAATCAGGACGGAAAATTGAGTGAATAGGCAAAATTGGGAAAAATTGATGAATAGTGATTTTTAAGTGTTAAATACTGCGGTATGAGTGTACCGATAAGTGTGAAATTTTTATGAGAATCTTGAGGAAAGAAAAATATGACATGGACTGGAAAAATATGTAGATTAAGAATATATGATCAGAAATTTTATCGGAGTGAAAGTTAGATCGCGTGTGGGACCCGTGTGACCGAAGTCACTTGGCCCCCACCCCTTTTTCTTCTTTCCCTCCTTCCTTCCTCTTTATCCCGTGCGCCCCCTGCAAGTGTGGAAACAAAAACCCCATTTCTCTCCAATCTTCCCATTTCTTCATTTCTTCACCGAATCGCTTGATTTTGGTGTTGAAATCTATTGTAAACAACCTTCTAGATCCATTGGTAACACTTAGAAGCCTTGAATCAACCTCCTTGCTGCGTTTTTGAGCAAAATCAGATTCGAACCCTTAGGTGTTCTTGGAGTTTTTGAGAGTTTTGGATCTCCTTTGGATTGATGGAGCCTTGGTGGTGTTCCTACACTAGATGGTGAGTATATTTGTGGTACTTTTGTGGTTGATTTTGTAGATCTAGAAATTATGCTTTGAATCTTTGATTTTAGATGTGTGATGATAGAGAGCTCAAATGGAAAAATGCTATTAGATGAAAATGCCTTAGAATGATGCATGAAAGCTAGAAATGCTATGATAAATTTTGGTGAAAAAGTTAGGTTTTTAACTTAGGAAAAATTTGTGGAAATTTCATGAAAATGGGTAAGTGATGAAATTTAATAATTGAATGATGAACCATTGGTATAGGTTGATAATGAGATTACATGAGTAGTATGAGTGTTAAAATAAATTGAAAACCTTGTAGAACCAATCTTTGAGGAATTCGAACCATAGGGTGGTTTGGAGGAAAAATGATGTAAAGGTTGTGAATTTGATGGAAAATGATATAAATATGATGTTTAAATGGATGATGGTATAGTGTGATATAGTGGAATGAGAAGAAATAATGTGTGATTCATGATATAATTGGTAATTTGATCTATAAAGAGATTGAAGTAAAATGAATGATTATTTGAGATTTAATGGTTGACATTGGAATTGTATTGATAATCATGTTGTGGATTATCTAGGTTGCCTCTTTTGGACGCTTTGGAAGCGGGTAAGCTTGGAGCTTACGTTTGGAGCATTGGCTCGGTATTGAGGTAACCATTGGAACTGGGGTTTAGCCCTTGTGTGCTCCACCACACCTAGTGGATGGTTGTGGTTGGATTATGTGGTTATGACATTGTGTGATTGTGTGCTTGTATGCATATTGCTTGATTTTGTGAAAATTGTTTGGTCACTGGCCAGTTGACGTGTGTGGAGTTTGGACATCCGCTGGGTTCGTCCTTGTGAGAATGCCAGTCGGGTTTTGCCGTGGAGTCGACTCTGGGAGCGGCGCCAGGATGATCCAAACGGGGACGTCCGCCGGATAGGGCTCATGAGGAGTTCCGGTTGGGTATTGCCATGGAGTCTTCTCAACCATGGGAGAGGCGCCAGGACTGTCTCGGGAGTTATATGATGGAGTCCTTGAACATGAATCCATGAGTGGATGTTCTCGGGTTGTCTCCAGTTGATGGGTGATATTGTATTACATGCATGTTATATGATGTTGTATTTGCACATTGAGTGAGCCATGGGGTGGAGAAACCTCCAGGGCCCTTGGTTTACTGAGATATATTTATATATCTCACCCCGTGTTGTGGGGCATCATTTCAGGTCAGGTTGAGCCTGGAAGAGTGGAGCATGAGGTGCATGTTGGAGGCACCATGGGATGAGCATTGGATAGGGATACATCTTGCATATGATGTATGCTTTAGACTTAGGTCATGAATCTATGCATGTTGAAAATGCCATGCTTAGTAAGCTCATGAACACATGTTAGATCCTTCAATATGATGTATATGTAGGAAATGAGAATATATTGTATATTTGAGTGAGCATGGGACTTGTCCATTGCCACATTCATTGTAATTGAAGTCTTGGTGAATATGTTGTAAAATGGACCGTATTTGATGTAAATTGGCCATTATATTAAAGACTATGCAAATGTTGCATAATTGAATGAAAATGCATGTTTGAAGGGGCCTAGTGCCTAGATTAGAGTATGTTTAAGTGTTGTGTGGAGTACTTAGGTGTTTGGGATGGATTACACAACCTTTTTGGGGCTTAAAATGCTGTAATCTGTCACTTTTGCTGCATAGTAATCGATTACCCAAGCATGGTAATCGATTACCATGCAACAGGGGACGAAAATTGGCTACTGTCTTCACTGGTAATCGATTACTGAGGCTTGGTAATCGATTACCATGTGAGGTAATCGATTACCCGAAGTTGGTAATCGATTACCAGAACAGAGGAGGTCAAAATATTGCTACTGCCTCATTTTTGACAGGTGGTAATCGATTACCACCCACTGGTAATCGATTACCACAGTGCAATTTTTGAAAATTCAGGTTTTTCTTGACTTAAAGAAAGGGGCATAACTTGTTGGGTAGAACTCCAAATGATTCGTGGTTTGAAACCACGCGTAGCTTACGTAAAGGGCTAGAACTTGGTAAGAAAGGAGAATGAGTTGATGGGTTTAAATGAGTTGAATAAAAAGAATGATTAGTGATGTTAGTAGACTGTTTGCTTCCGCGTTTTGCATTTACAATTATGGTGTTGTTTTAATTGATTACGGAAAAGGTAATGGTTATAAAAAGGAACACGAATAAAGAAAAAAGTTTACCCGTAATTTAATTAACCCAACTACTGTGATTGTAACTGCGCTTAATATCATAATCAATGTTAACAATACCGGTACGTAACGGGCTGTTACATCTTAGGTGGTTGGACCGACAACCCCCTAATAGCATAAGAACATGGGATGAGTTGGCGGCCAAGTTCTTTGCTGAACATTTCTCTCGGGAAAAATACAACAAGTTGGTGAATGATATCACCAATTTTATTCAACAACCGGGAGAGACCCTTTGTGCAGCATGGACAAGATTCCAAGAATTGATCAGAAAGTGCCCTCAATATGACTTTCCAAATGAGAAGAAGGTTAGGGTTTTCTACAATGGAATGACACCAGACACAAGAATGATTGTCAATGGTGCAGCTGGAGGAACCATAGGAAGAAAGACTGCAGCAGAAACTTTAGAGTTGATTGACCACATGGCACGAAATGAAAATGCTTCAACAGAAGTCCAGTCCACTCAATCAACTCAAGTGAAAAGGGGAATTCTACAACTTGGAAATCAAGATGCTTCCTTAGCTGAACAGAAGGTGATTTCACAACAACTAGCAAACATGAATGCCAAGTTGGATAAAATGCGATTATCCACAAGTCAAGTTAACTCAATTACTTGTGAGTATTGTACGGAGGACCATGAATCCAATGAGTGTCCCACACTTATGGGAGTTAATGCATTCCAGGTTAATGGAGTGTGGTATGATCCAAGGCCACCACAAAACAATCAGGGATATCAAAGGAATCAGAACAGTGGTCAAGGAAACAGTTTTCAAAGAAGAAATCAAGGGGGAGGTTTGGATTATAAATCCAATAACTTTCTACAACCTCCTCCTCTCCCACAAAAAGAGCCATCTGATTT